>PVKC010003483.1:17750-39000 GCA_004027635.1 Crocidura indochinensis | reverse complement strand
TGCTCAGGGGTTACTCCTGGCTCCATGCTCAGAAATTGCTCCTGGCAGGCACGGGGGACCATATGGGGCACCGGGATTCGAACCGATGACCTTTTGCATGAAAGGCAAACGCCTTACCTCCATGCTATCTCCCGGGCCCCTGTTTCATTCTTAGTTTCAAACATTCTCTGTAAGTTTTGGAATATATCCCCCAGAGATAAGGGACAGTGGGAAGAATAGTATGAAAGCAGAGAAAATGAATGCATAGTGAGTAGACCTTTTGAGTTGATATTATGTTATAGAGGAGGTGGATTTTGGACTAGGATATTTAATCTAGATTTATTAATTAACAGTGACCCAACAAGTTTCTCATAGGAATGTGATACTGTTCTGTTTTTAAAAATCTAAATCTTAGCTAATATATAAATATGGATGGATCTAAATATTTATGTTGACAATAAAAGAGAAAGAAAGAAATTTAAGAATAAATGTTACTGCAAATGAATTTTGGAATAAAGAGAAAGAAAGGCTGCTGCTTACTCCAGGTCTTCAAGTTCAGTGTCTGGGAAAAGACTGAACAGAAATAGTTATGGTAGAAATTGGTATCTTGGTCCCAGAGATGATGATTTTTTTAAACTTTATTGACTGATTGGTTTGGGGGCCACACCCAGAGGTACTCAGCGGTTACTCCTCAGAAACTCAGCGGCACTCAGAAACTGCCCCTGGCAGGCTGGGAAACTATAAGGGATGCCGAAAATCAAATCGGGTTTGTCCCGGGTCAGCCGCGTGCAAGGCAAGCACCCTGCTGCTGTGCTACCTATCATTCTGGCCCCAAATTCTTAAAATAAATTAGAACTGTGAAAGACAACATTATTCCCACTGTGTACGTTAGTCCAGATTGTCCCTTTTCCCCTCTACAATGTACCATCTTCTAACCAGAGAAGGGAAGTTGTTTCTTTTCTGTTTAACTGAGCTCACATCAGACTCAGTTTAAGAGTCAAGTAAATTGCATATTAGAAGTACGTAATGTTTATTTTCAGAAAACGCAAGAGTATGACTTTTATTATTTGGTTTCAATATTACATTTCATCTCTATCAGATTTGTGTTTTGTAGTACTATGACTGATATTTATTTGTTTATTGATTTTTGGGCCATACATGGTGGTTGGTATTTAGGACTTTCTCCTGATTCTATACTCAGGGCTCACTCCTGGAAAAGAATGCGGGACTGTATGTGTGTTATGAGGACCAAATTCAAGTAAACCATATACAAGACAAGCACTTTACATAGTACGCTATCTCTCTGGCCCTGGCCCTGTGACTGAAATCTATTTAAGGTCCCATATTATTTTTTGTCTTTTTATGATTTTTCGGTCATAGTCTTACTCCTGGCTCTGTGCTCAGGAATCATTACTGGCTTGTGGTGCTAATGATCAAAATTGGGTTGGCTACATGCAAGGCAAGTGCCTTCCCCACTGTATTATCTCTTTGCTTCCAAGATTAGTGGTATTTTTAGGGAAGGTAGTTGCACAAACAGGGGTGTGGAGGCAGAAAAGCATGGGTTATGACTTTGTAACATCGTACAGTCCATTTTGGAGAAATATGAGGACGATGAATTTTTGAAGTAGGTGGAAATCTGACCCACTCCTACACTCAGATTATCATCTGTGTTTATTGCTTGCTCTTATCTCTTTATTACCTTGCCTACAAATCCAAGGTAAAAGAATTCACAGAGACAGTTTCCCTACTCTAGTGTCCTCTCTCATCCCACCCTTGACTCACAGTCATTGACTCTAATCCTTTACTAAAACAACTTAACTGTGATGTTATTTTAACCCTGCTTAAAACCAGGCAGTCCAAAGGCTGTCAGGCAACTTAATTATTCTTTAGTTTACTCACCAGGAGGCCCTGAACATAAAGCACTCTTACATGCATAAAAAGAAGTCTCTTCACAGCCAATAGATGATTTTTTTTACTTGAAGCGTGCTGAAATTTTATAGCTGAAATCTGAAAGTAACACAAATAAGTTAATATGTTTGTGTCATTATGCTAAATTCTTTGTATTCATTTCATCTTTATTAATTTGATTGTTAATCTCACTGTTACTCCATTCCTACTTTAATATATTAAGCTTTATTATTGCTTTGTATGTTTTGGAGCATGTGTATTATATAAAGATTTGATTTGCTCCTCAGGCATCCACTGGGGGTATTGAAATGCAACCTCTATTGGAGGAAACTACTGTAGAAGGACAGTAGATTCCTATACCCATTTACTTTTTCACCATTCTTAGTCGTTAATTTCCATTTTAGTGATTTAAAAATTGAATAGAACTTTAGTATCATTTAACTTGACACTGTGATTGCCAGAGCTAGGAATCTTATTGCAATCTGAGCTCTTAACTAGTACATTATGATGATTGATTTTTGTTTTGTTTTGGAGCCACACCTGGCTCTGCAAAAGGTAACTCCTGGATCTGCACTCAGGAATCACTCCTGGCAGGCATGGAGAACCATATGAGATGCTGGGAATCAAACTTGGGTTGGCTCGATGCAAGGCAAATACCCTACCTACCACAGTATCATTCTGGCCCCTTTATTATACTGATTTAAAAGTGTAAAGAGTTAAACATGTTTTATATTTAGTAGTTGTTGGGGAAATCTACGGTTTACTGTGTCTTTACATTAATATGTCTTTACATTTTAGATTCCATAAATTTAGTGGCCATGAATTCACTGAGGCCTTTATTTTGTAATTTAAGTATTTAAATGAAAAATTAATTTAGAGGGGTCAGAGTGACCCCTTGCACTTGCACACAGCTTGCACACAGCTTGCCTTGCACACAGCTTATCTACTATCCCTTGCATTCCATATGGTTCCCCAATTTCACCAAAAGTGATCCCTAGTACAGAGCCACAAGTAAGCAAGCACCACTGAGTGTTTTGATGTCTCCCCAAATTACCTTTAAATACCTTCAGAAGAGCATACACATTTTATGCAAAACACAATACTAGTCCCAAAATTTATGGTATTGGCAGCTTGTTATATTATAAATATACAATGCATTTATTGTGTTAAACCAGAATACAGACATACAGGGAAAGGATGATACAGGATTGCAGATTACTTTGTCAGGGTAAATAAACTTTTCCCAGAGGAGTTGGAACAGTGGTGCAGCAGTTGGGGCACTTGCCTTGCACGTAGCCAACCTGAATTTAAACCTAGCATCCCATATGATCTCTTGAACACTGCCAAGAATAATTCCTGGGAGCAGAGCTATGATTAACACCTGAGCATTGTTAGATGTCACCTGTTCCCAATGAAACTTCCTGATATATCCTTGTAGAAGATTTCCCTTTAAGTCTCCATAGCTAGACTGACCTACCTACTCCACACTCTAGGGAAAAGCAGGGGACAAGATTTTACTTATTTATGTGTTTTTTGGACCACACCTGACATAACTCAGGTCGACTTCTGGGTGCAGGGATCACCTGTGGCAGTGATCAGGGGACCATATAGAGTTCTGGAAATTCAACTTAGGTCAGAGGCATGCAAGGCAAGCACCCTGTCCACAAAGCTATTGCTCTATTCTCCTTATTTATATATATTTTAGAGAAATGTGAGAGGAGAAAAAGATACACATTCAGGAGAAAACATTACCTTCTCTAGAGGGGAAAGGCTAGGAACAAGATTTTTATTAGGAGCTTAGATAAATCAAAATCTTTCACTTAGAGGAGCAGGGAGATAGTTCAAAGGAGCACAAGGTTTTATCCTTGGCAACTTGAGCATCACCAGTAGCCACCCTCAAGCATTGAAATGCAAGTAGCTACCAAGCCACCCACCCCTAAATAACCCTAATAAACAAAACAAAATCTAAAGCTATGTGCATGCGTACCTTAGAAAAGGAAAAGGGATGAATCTAGAAAAAGGAACTGAAAATATGTCATTATTGTGTTCTTCAAATTGCCTAACAGATATTTATCACTAATAACTAACATATAACAAAAAAATCCTCAATATTTCAGAGGATGAATGAATTCATGAATTAATTGCTCACATTGCAGTCTAGTGTGATGAGGTATTTTTGAAATTATTAATGGAGTCAGGTTTTTTTCATCTGGTTCCACTATCTTTCATTTTCACCTTCTGAAAATGTTGTGGAAGGTGGAGAAACTAGAAGGAAACTGCTCAGTGCTTAACTGGCTTAACCATCAAGTCAGGCACATTCCATCGTGAGATCTAGAAAATGTGTTTTAACTGTCTTTCCAGGAAAAAGTGGATTTGGTGAGCAGCTACCATCTTCTGTTGTGCTACAATTGTATGCAATTTAGTTATTACTGGAGACAGTTGGCAAATAGGTTAATTAACTTTTCTAAAACATAAAATGTGAGCTTCACAATAATTATAAGTGAATAAGATTTGCTGTCTTTAGGTGTTTCTCAAACAGACTTCTTTATAGACAATTATATCTAAAAAGTAAAGTCTAAAGCACAGAATTTCCAAAGTCTTTTCCTGACCTCTCCAGATGATAAGAAGACAGTTTTTACCTTCATGCAGGCTGCTCCTTGACTGTGATAAATAGTTGACATGTATATTACATTGCAATAAACTCATCGAGAGCTTGTATGTGTCATCTTTGAATTACCATGGCTTAATGCTGAAGTAATCAATTGATATATAACCAAATTTATGATTAAATGGATATATGCATCATTAAATATGCCTAAAACATAATAATATTCATACTAAAATGTATAAAGGGTGTTTTGAGTTCATGATTATTTTATGATTTCATAAAAGAAATTTCTTTTGGGATTTTTGGGCCACACCAGGCAGTGCTTAGGGGTTACTCCTTGCTCTGTGCTCAGAAATCTCTACTGGCAGCTAGAATGGGGGACCATATGGGATGCCGGGATTCGAACCACAGTTCATCCTGGATAGGCTGCGTGTAACGCAAATGACCTACTATTGTGCTATCTCTCCAGCTCCTGATTTCATAAAAATGTTTTTCTCTGCAGCGTGTAATTGACTAGTTTCTCACAAAAACTGAACATGGTAGTGCCTAGTTGTATATAAACAACAGAGGTGTGTTCATTACATTTCTCAAGAAATAGACTAAATATACAGCTCAATTGGAGTGATTTTAATGTTCTGTTCATTCATTCAGTAATTTAATTTGGTGAGTTCTTACCCAAACAGAATACTGTAAAAAGTATGCTATCTAATTTGATAATTCAACTAGAAAGGCAAAAAAACAAACCAAAAAAAAAACAGGTAGCGCACAATTTATATTTAGGGAGGTTTTTGAGGAGATACTGTTTCTGTTGAGATGAAAAGGAAGAGTAAGAGAAGGTTAGAGGGAGAGAGAAAGAGAAAGTAGGCCTATTATTTCTGGATCTAACATAACCTAAAGTCATGTTAGACATTAGATATTTTCTATTTTAGATGGTAATATGTAATAAAATTTTTAGTCACTATAAACAATTTTTGATATAATGCATAACTACCAACTTATAAAATATAAGTTTTTAATAAAATATAAATATAAAATATAAGCTTTTTATTTTAATTAAAATTTCTATATTTTATGGGGCCTGAGAGATACTACAGTAGGTATGACATTTGCCTTGCATATGACTGACCCTGGGCTCAATCTCCAGCATCTCATATGGTATTTTATTTTTAGTTTTTGTTTGTTTTGGTTTTTGGGTCACACTCGGCAGCGCTCAGGGGTTACTCCTGGCTCTATGCTCAGAAATCTCCCCTGGCAGCCTCAGGCGACGATATGGGATGCTGGAATTAGAACCACCATCCTTCTGCATGTAAGGCAAACACCTTACCTCCATGGTATCTCTCCGGCCCCCCATATGGTATTTCAAGCACCATCAAGAACAATTCTGTACAGAGCCAGAAGCAACCTCTGATCATCACTAGGTATGCCCTTGCCAAAACATTTACTTTTATTGGGCCAGTGAGATAAAATAGGAATTAAGTACTTGCCTTTTACATGGTTGAGTAAGTGTGGTTCCTGACACCATATATAGTCCTCCATGCACTGGTGAATCCTCCAAACACAGAGCCAGGAATAAGCCCTGAGTACCAAGAAGAGTGGCCAGGCTGGAGAGATAGCACAGTAGTAGGGTGTTTGCCTTGCACGCAGCCCATTCAGGAAGGGTGGTGGTTCAAATTCTGCCATCCCATATGGTCCTCTGTGCCTGTCAAGAGTAATTTCTGAGTGCAGTGCCAGGAGTAATCCCAGAGCACCTCTGGATGTGACCCAAAACAAACAAACAACAACAAAAAAAAACCAAGGGATATGGCCCATCCCACCAAAATAGTAGTAATAGAAATGGAAAAGAATCTATAAAGTGTTGCTCAAATCTCATAAAGGAGGGGAAAAATTCAGTCAGACTGAAATAAAAGTGGTAAGAGTGGATTTAAATAAATGTAGGGGAAACTAAGAGTTTAATACCAGTCTTACTGTTATAATCAGAATAATGTCCACATGAATTAGATAATCTCATAATAATATCTTACACTTGTTTAGCTTATATTTTGTCATGCCTTTATTTTATCTTTTAAAAATTATATTGTGCCAACTTTTCTCTTTCACTCCTATAGGCCGTTCCCATAAGTAAAGAATTAGTATTTTTGTTTTGTTTTGGTTTTTGGTCATACCCGGCAGCCTGGCTCTACACTCAGAAATTGCTCCTGGCAGGCTCTGGGGACCATATGGGATGTCAGGATTCGAACCACCATTTTTCTGCATGCAAGGCAAATGCCCTGCCTCCATGCTATCTCTCCGACCCCTATGTTAAGAACTATTTTACCTCAATTTTCAGTAAAGAGAATAGGAGCTTCAAAAGTAAATGAGAGGGCCCGGGAGATAGCATGGAGGTAAGGCGTTTGCCTTTCATGCAAAAGGTCATCGGTTCGAATCCCGGTGCCCCATATGGTCCCCCGTGCCTGCCAGGAGCAATTTCTGAGCATGGAGCCAGGAGTAACCCCTGAGCACTGCCGGGTGTGACCCAAAAAAACCAAAAAAAAAAAAAAAAGTAAATGAGAGGAGTCAGAAAAATAGTGTATCTGTCAGAACACTTATGTTGCACATGATTAAACCAGTTTTGATCCTTAGCATCTCATGTGATCCCCTGTGCACTATTAGGAATAATCTCTGTACCCAGAGCCAGAAATAACCCTTGAGTGTGAATTCCCTCAAAAAGAGTTAATGAGAAATGCTACAATGCTTCTGTGTAACTTGGGTTTCTAGCTTCAGAGTTTTTGTTTTACCTGCCATAGACATATGATCTCTAGAAGTCAAAAAGTCAATATTCACATGGTATTTGTATAGAAAAACAAGGGGTAAATACTGATAGACCTGACATATGTATATACATGTATACATGCACACACATTTATAGGAAGATGTATATCTACATACAAACATATCTTTAAAAATGAGCTTTTATATTTCCCACTAATTTTCAAAACAAAATGAGAAGAGTACTGACAGCATAAATCATAGACACACTAAAGTATTTTTATAATAAGTAAAACAAAGAATATAGAGGTCAACAAACTGGTTCCAAACTACACCCAGTTCTCTATCTCTTTTTGGAAAGTTTTACAATGGCATACCACTCAGCTGTAAAAGAAAGATTCAGTCCTACTCTCTACAATGACACAGTGACCCTCGAGAGTTATGTTCAGTGAAGTAAGTCAGAAGGAGCAAGACAAACATGAAAGGGATTTTACTCTATGTTTTGTATAGAGAAAGCAGATAAATGGATGAACTAAATAAAATGTAGTGAATGTTTTCACTTTAAGATTAATGAGAGGGGCTGGAGAGATAGCACGGAGGTAAGCATTTGCCTTGCATGCCTTGCATGCAGAAGGATGGTGGTTTGAGTTCCGGCATCCCATATGGTCCCCCAACCCTGCCAGCAGCGATTTCTGAGTGTAGAGCCAGGAGTAACTCTTGAGCGCTGCCGGGTCTGACCCAAAAACCAAAAAAAAAAAAAAATTAATGAGAAGTTAACAGTAAGAAAGAGAAAGAAAATATAAAGCAGGTAAAATAGGAACAGTTGTAATGGGAAAGAAAAGAATTAGACTTTTAGTGGAGAACATAATGTAGCATATACACATGTTGGACTTTTAATGCTGCACACCTGAAACAATGTCAGAATGCATTATTACCTGGAGCAATAGTGCAGTGGTAGGGCGTTTACTTTGCAAATGTACCAGTACGGACCTCGGTTCGATCTCCAGTGTCCCGTATGGTGCCAGAAGCCAGGAGCGATTTCTGAGCGCATAGTCAGGAATAACTCCTGAGCTTTACCACGTGTGGCCCCCAAAAACCAAACACAAAAAAGAACAGATATAAAAAATAAAGTTTTGGAACTAATGAAAAAGTACAAGGGTTAATGTATTTTGCTTTGCTACAGCTGACCCTGGTTAGATCCCCAGCACCATATGGTCCCTTGAGAACCTTTTGGTACAACCTTGGAGGCCCTGAGAACTGCCAGGTGTGTCCCCAGAAGACCCAAAGCATTACCAAAGTGGTGCCTCAGGGCCTGAAGAGCAGCACTTCCTCAGGCCCTCACAATGAGCTGCTGTGCTGAGATGAGTAATCACAACATGCCTGCAGTGTTTATCTATCTCACTGTAGAAAAATATTCTGACCTCTGTTGTAAAGAAATACTGCTTTTGGTAGGTTTGAAAGACAATATAGTGCCTTCTCATATACTCACCTACTCTTTGGTTTTATTTAGGGGCACTGGTGGAAGAAGAATGCACCAGTAGTATCGAGGTCTTACCCTCACCTTTATCCTGCCTTATTTATCTTTTAACTCTTCTAAGTCAAGTCAAGTTATTATACTGGAAAGCATCTGTCCTCTCTTCTGTACCTAGCCCCGTTGGGTTATTTCTCTTAATCACTTGTTCTTCTAACCCTAGTATACTGTGAGGCAACACAGGGTATTCAACTCTTCTAAGGGAAACTAACTCTAGAGTCCTTTGTGTTTTTAAGACCCATATTTGGCTTCATTAATACCAGACTTTTCAGGGCCAGAGAAATAGTTCATGCTTTGAATGTAGAAGGCCTGGATTCAACTCCAGTACCTTCTGATCCACCGAGCACATGGTCCACAGGAGCATTCAACCCTCCATGCCCCCAATCACTGAGCTGGAGCAGCTTCTAAGCATGCCACATGTCCCAAAAAAATCCAAAACCAAATGAACAAACTCAAAACCTGACTCTCCAACCATCTGTCTTTCACTGTTGCATCTAGATTGTTGACATTTGAAGGAGAAATCTAAAGAGCTAGAACAATTGATGATACTAGTTTCAACTCTGCTTGGAATATCCTAAAATCCTGCATGAGCCCAAGGTAACTCTTTTCCAAGATACATCTAGTAGTTGACCTATAGAAATTTTCTTCTCTTACTTTTGCAGTCTTACTCCAATACTTCTTGAAAATGAACTTGATTAAAAAAAAACTTACCACACAATTCATATAGACAAAGAAGCCCTTCATATAAAAATATGTTTTCAATATTTTGTTTCTAAATCGTTTTCTTTTATGCTCTATAAGTTACTTTTTTGGTGGAGATTGGTCCACACCCAATGGTGCTCAGAGGTTACGTCTGGCTCTATTGCTCTGGTCCCCATCTCTATTCTTTCTGTTAAAGGAAGGAGAATAGAATAAATAGAAAGGGGACTGAAGAGATAGTACAGTGGGTAGGGCTCTTGCTTTGCACAAGGCCAACCCACACTTGATCCCCAGCACCCCATTTGGTTCCCCAAGCCTGTCAGGAGTCATTCCGGAGTGCAGAGTAAGGAGTAAGCCCTGAACACTGCCAACTGTTCGCCCTTCCCCCACCAAAAAATTCCACCAAAACATTATATAGACTTAGAAGCCTTTTTTAGACTTAAAATTATTGTGTAAAATGAGAATAGAGGAAGCAAAGGAAAGAGCAACAGAAAAATTTAACTGATAGCAAATGGATAAGCAGATGATCTCATAGAATGGAGAAAGCTGAATACCCAATCAAGCTTGTAAACAACCAGTTTACACAGTAAACCACATACCTCCCCCAAAGGCCTCACCATATTAGGTTCCAGGTATGAGGATAAAGGTGAAGCTAGAAACATGAGGCTTAACAGAAATTCCCAAAGAATCAGATAAATCCCTTGATCCTTTCCCCAATCCTAAACAGGAATTATATCTCCCTCAACTCCAGCAATGTAGATAAGCCTGTGGCATGGAACATCATTCTACAATCAGGTAAATTATAGGGGAACATTTTCTATACCAAAAACGAAGTCCACCCATCTTCAGACCTCTTTAACTCAGCTTCCACTTCTATATCATCAAAGCAGGAGATGAAGGTTTTTTTCTTTAGAATAGAACCAGTCCAGGGGCTAGAGTGGTCTTAAAGTAGGTAGTCTTTACTTTGCATGCAGCTGACTTAAGTTTGGTTCCCAGCACCTCAGGTAGTCCCCTGAGAATTCCAGAAGTAGTTCCTGAGGTTAGCTAGGTAGGTATCCCCACTTCCCAGAAAAAAATTAGCTTGAAGAAAATAGAAACATTGTAGGATGAAAGAAAAGTTTAAACTTATTTTTCCTGGTAAATATAATCATAGAAAGAAGAGAATACATGTATAAAGTAATAATTGGTAGCTATAAAAACCCAAGAGAGTTGAAATTTTTTGTATTAGTATATACTTGTATACAAAAGTTTATAACAGCTATATTCATAATTTCCAAAAAAAAAAACAAAATTTCTACAAAAATGGATAAACCATGTTATTGAAAAAAAAAAAAAACCATGTTATTGAAAAAAAAAAACAAGCCATCGCAAGCTATCTAAAGGATAGAATCTTTTGAGGAGTTACACCCAGCAGTACTCAGGGTTTACTCCTGGATCTGTTCTCAGAGAACATGATGGTACTACAGTATCATATGTTGGTCAGGGAAGAAGTTGGTAAGTCACATGCAAGACAAACACCTTAACGCCTGTAGTATTTCTAGCCCCAAGGAAGGAATCTTAAATGCATATTGCAAAACAAAACAAAACAAAACAAAAGGCATGCTGAAACAGCTACGTATTATATGATTCTAATTACATAACATAGAAGAAGCAAAATAGCAGAGACAGTAAAAGTGATCAGTGGTTTCTAAAGGTTTTCAGATACAGTAGGAGTGTTTAAGTGAAACATGTGATTTTAAGGTCAGTAAAATCATTCAGTGCAATAAGGTAAATGGTAAGTATATGACAATAAATATATGTTAAAATTCAAAGAACTGTATAATACAGAGTGAATTTTAAATAAAAAAGGATCAATATTCACTAATCAGTTATAACAAATATAATATGCTAATGCAAGATGTTAGTAAGAGGGGAAACTGAAAACATGAAATGATTAAAAATCATTGACATCTGAGGTTGAGAGCCTCTAGAAGAATTCCGTCCATATTCGGTTTATTTGATTTTTACCCCATTTTATTGCTTTTCTTTCCTTCAAACAAAACCACATAACTTGAACTATCTAGTTCCGCCTCTCAAATAGATGGGGAAACAATGGAGAGTACCAACACCAAACAGTTGTATGATCACTAAGTAGTAAGGTAGACACAGAGGAGACTACTTATACTAGTAGCCCAGGGGGTGACGGAGGGGGTTATGGGATGCAAGATGGGAACAGTGGGGTGGGGGGACTGTCGGGGAAAAGGGAGGATAACTTTGGTAATGGGAATGCCCCTGATTTAATGTTAATATATATCTAAAATATTACTGTGAAAGATATGTAAGTCACTTTGATCAAAATAAAAATCATAAAAAAAACTGGAAAAAATCATTAATATCGGGGCTGGTGAGGTGGCACTAGAGGTAAGGTGTCTGTCTTGCAAGCGCTAGCCAAGGAAGGACCATGGTTCGATCCCCTCCAGCGTCCCATATTGTCCCCGCAAGTCAAGGGCAATTTCTGAGCGTTTAGCTAGGAGTAACCCCTGAGCATCAAATGGGTGTGGCCGAAAAAAACAAAAACAAAAAAATCATTAACATCTACTAACTAAACAATGCAAATAAATATTACCAATAAAGCACTCTTAATATTTTTCTAAATTAATCATAAACTTTGCTTACTCTTTTATTTTTTAAACTTTGCTTACTCTTAAATTCAAGGGGGAAATATATAAATTGTGCAAATAATACATATAAAGGTTTAAGTTTTTTTTGTTGTTGTTGTTGGGTTTTTTTGTTCTTTTTTGTTTTGTTTTTGTTTTTGGTTTTTGGGTCACACCTGGCAGCGCTCAGGGATTACTCCTGGCTCTATGCTCAGAAATCACTCCTGGCAGGCCTGGGATGCTGGAATTTGAACCACCATCCTTTTCTGCATACAAGGCAAACACCTTATCTCCATGCTATCTCTCTGATCCCCCCCCCCTTTTTTTTAAAAGGTTTAAGTTTTGAGTAATTTTACTTTAAGAAAAAAGTAAATACAGAATATGATGGGCAGGGATCCATAAGCACTAATTAAAAATCGGATATAATTATATTATAATAAATTATTTTATAATACGAAATGGTATTGCTACTATAAACCTACAATAAATACTATTTAGTAATATTACATAAAATATCCTTAGGAAAATAGTAATTTTAGAAGCAGAATACAAAATTACATGTGCTAGTGTAAAACAATTCTGCAAAAAGCTTATATGGCTAATGGATTATATTTTTGTGTATGTGTGTTTTGTTTTTGGGCCACACCTGTTTGACACTCAGGGGTTACTCCTGGCTATGTGCTCAGAAATCACTCCTGGCTGGGGAACCATATGGGACGTCAGGAGATCGAACTGGGGTCCATTCTAGGCTAGTGCTTGCAAGGCAGACACCTTACCTCTAGTGCCACAGCTTTGACCCAGGTTTCCATTTTCTATAGCTTTCTAACTTCCTTAAATTTCAAATTTTCTATAATTTTTAACTTCTAGCTATCTTTATTTCCTGGTAAATTTGTATTATACAATTAAAACCTGGTAAATTTGTATTATACAATTAAAACCGTGATATTGTGGATCCAATCTGAAATTAATTTTTTAATTTTAGAGTTAATGTTTAATTCATTTTTTTCTAGTTAAAAACAAGTTGATCAGGGCCATAGTACAATGGGTAGGACATTTGCTTTGCACTTGCAGTGCTATTTACAATAGCCAGAGTCTGGAAACAACCAAGATGCCCTTCAACAGATGAATGGCTAATAAAACTGTGGTACATAATAATGGAATGTTATGCAGCCATCAGGAGAGATGAAGTCATCTCCTTGATGATTTGTGATGTGGAGCAATTTTCATTTGCCTTTTGGCCATTTGTATTTCTTCTTTTAGGAAGTATCTATTTCTTCTCCCCATTTTTTGATCATGTTAGATTTTTTTTCATGTTAAGTTCAGTCAGTACCTTATATATCTTTGATATTAGTCCCTTATCTGATGGGTATTAGGTGAATAGTTTCTTCCATTCTGTAGGTGGCTTTTGTACCCTTGGCACTATTTCCTTTGAGGTGCAGAAGTTCAGTTTAATATAGTCCCATCTGTTTATTGCTGCTTCAATTTGTTTGGAGATGCCTTTAGCCTCAGTGTCATGGAGTGTCTTACCTATGTGTTGTTCTATATACCTTAGTTTTTGGTTTGATATCAAGGTCTTTAATCCATTTGGATTTGACCTTTGTGCATGGTGTTTGGGGATCTGAGTTCACTTTTTTTGCAAGTGGCTGACCAGTTGTCCCAACACTACTTGATGAAGAGACTTTCCTAACTCCATTTTGCAGTCTTGCCCCTTTATCAAAGATTAGTTGATTGTATGTCTGGATAACATTCTCTGAATACTCAAGTCTATATCACTGATCTGAGGGTTTGTCTTTATTGCAGTACCATGCTATTTTAATGACTATAGCTTTGTAATACAATTTTTTTGTTTGTTTTTGGGCCACACCCGGTGACGCTCAGGGGTTACTCCTGGCTATGCGCTCAGAAGTCGCTCCTGGCTTGGGGGACCATATGGGAAACTGGGGGATCGAACCGAGGTCCATCCTAGGCTAGTGCAGGCAAAGCAGGCACCTTACCTCCAGCGCCACTGCCTGGCTCCCTGTAATACAATTTAAAGTTGGTGAAAGTGATGCTTCTCACATTCTTTTTCCAGGGGTTGCTCTAGCTATTCCTGGGTATTTATTCTTCCAAATGAATTTCAGGAGTGTTTGATCCACTTCTTTGAAGAATGTCATGCTACCTTTACAGGGATTGCATTGAATCTGTACAATGCTTTGGGAAGTATTGACATTTTAATGATGTTAATCCTCCCCTTTCTTGGTATATGTCTCCATTTTTTTTTTTTTTTGGTTTGGGCCACACCCGGTGATGCTCAGGGGTTACTACTGGCTATTCGCTCAGAAGTCACTCCTGGCAGGCATGGGGGACCATATGGGGAACCGGGGGATCGAACCGTGGTCCATCCTAGGTTAGCGCAGGCACCTTACCTCCAGCGCCACCGCCCAGCCCCGATGTCTCCATTTTCTTGTGTCCTCTTTTATTTCTTGAAGCAGGGTTTTGAAGTTTTCTTTGTATAGGGCCTTCAACTCTTTAGTTAAGTTGACTTCAAGATATTTGAGTTTGTGTGGCTTTAATTTGAATGGGATTGTTTATTTATTTTAATTTTTTTTGGTCACACCCGGCACCACTCAGGGGTTACTTCTGGCTCTATGTTCAGAAATCGCCCCTGCCAGGCACAGGGGACTATATAGGGTGCAGGGATTCAAACCACTGTCCTTTTGCATGAAGGGCAAACGCTTACCTCCATACTATCTCTCCGGCTCCTATTTATTTTAATTTTAATTTTTTTAATTTTTTATTGTGACCAATGTGAATTACAAGTCTTTCACAGTTATATTTAAGGTACATAGTGACAGTGAATTAGGGCCATTTCCACCACCAGTGTTGTCCTCCCTTCATCCCTGTTTCCACCATGCATCCCATCCCTCCCCACTTTGCACCCTGTACTTCTAGTGTAGCCAGTTCCTTTTGTGTATAACATGTATACATGTATAACATGTATATCTTGATTCTGTTGTTGATGACTTTGGGTTTGGTGTTTGGCTCTGATCATTTTTTATTTTCACTCAGTGTCCATGACTGTTTTTTCTCCTGGTACCATCACTTTCCTTCCCCTACCCAAATTGTGAGGCAAAACAAGATGATTCAAGCCCTGTGGTTCTGTTGGGGAAAAACGGGGGGAGGGGGGGACCAAGGCCTGGTTGCATTGATTGTTTAATGTCCATTTCTTCTCTGTCATTATTGGTGTAAAAGAAAACGATTGATTTTTGTAGCCTGCCACTTTGCTATATGAATCTTTTTTGTTTTTGTTTTTTTGTTTGTTTCTGGTTTTTGAGTCACACCCGGCGACATTCAGGGGTTACTCCTGGCTCTACACTCAGAAATCGCTTGTGACAGGCCAAAGGAGCACTCATGGTCCTTTTGGTTCTAGATGCTTTTTGGTAGAATCTTTAGGGTTTTCTAAATATAGTATCATGTAATCTACAAACAGTGAGAGCTTGTTTTCTTCCTTTCTCATCTGGATTCCCTTAATATCTTTTTCTTGCCTAATGGCTATGGCAAGAACTTCCAGCACTATGTTGAATAGGAGTGGTGAGAGAGGACAGCCTTGTCTTGTACCAGATTTTAGAGGAAAGGCTTTTAGTTTATTTCCATTGAGTATAACATTTGCCATTGGCTTGAGGTAGATGGCCTTGACTATATTGAGAAAAGTTTCTTCCATTTCCATCTTGATGAGAGTATTTATCAAGAATGGTGTTGGACAAATACAAATGGCCAAAAGGCATGTGAAAAAATGCTCCACATCCCGAATTATCAGGGAGATGCAAATCAAAACAACTATGAGGTACCATCTCATGCCACAGAGATTGGCGCACATCACAAAGAATGAGAACAAGCAGAGCTGGCGGGGATGTGGAGAGAAAGGAACTTTTATCCACTGCTGATGGAAATGCTGTCTAGTCCAACCTTTCTGAAAAGCGATATGGAGATTCCTCCCAAAACTGGAAATTGAGCTCCCGTTTGACCCAGCTATACCACTCCTAGGAATATACCCTAGGAACACAAAAATACAATACAAAAATCCCTTCCTTACACCTTTATTCATTGCAGCACTATTTACCATAGCAAGACTCTGGAAACAACCAAGATACTCTTTAACAGATGAATGGCTAAAGAAACTCTAGTACATATACACAATGGAATATTATGCAGCCATCAGGAGAGATGAAGTTATGAAATTTTCCTATACATGAATGTATATGGAATCTATTATACTGAGTGAAATAAGTCAGAGACAGAAAGATGCAGAATAGTCTCACTCATCTATGGGTTTTAAGAAAAATTAAAGATATTCTTGCAATAATTTTCAGAGATAAGAGAGGAGGGCTGGAAGTTCCAGCTCACTACATGAAGCTCAACGCAAAGAGTGATGAGTGCAGTTAGAGAAATAACTACATTGAGAACTATCAAAACAATGTGAATGTAGGGAAGTAGAAAGCCTATCTAGATTACAGGCGATGGTGGGGTGGGGAGGAGGGAGATTTGGGACATTGGTAATGGGAAAGTTGCAGTAGTGAAGGGGGGTGCCAGGAGTCACTTCTGAGTAAAGCCAAGAATAGTACTTGAGTGAGTACTGAGTACTTCTGAGTGTGAGAAAAGAGGAGAGACAAGGAGCTAAGAAGAGGGGAGGGGAAAAGAGGTTGAGGAGAAATATATAAAAAGGAGGGATGGAAAGGAAAATAAAAAGGGAAGGCAAGGCATAAGAAATACTCCTAGAGGTATTTGGAAAATCATGAAGGACCTAGCATTGAATTTAGTACTCCTGTTTACCAACCACACACTCTAGTCTTCAGAATTATCTTCTGTGTCCTCTTTATGACTTTTAATTGTCACTTGATTAATTCAAATCTGGGCCTTCTACTTAAAAAGTAATCCTCTTTCTGCGTGTCCTCTCTTATTTCTTGGAGCAGAGTTTTATAGTTTTCTTTTATTGGTCCTTCACATTTTTAGTCAAGTTGACTCCAAGATATTTGAGTTTGTGTGACACTATTGTGAATGGGGTTGTTTTCTTAATGCCCATTTCTTCCTTATTATTATTGGTGTATAGAAAGGCCATTGATTTTTGTGTGTTAATTTTGTAGCCTGCCACCTTGCTATATGAGTCTATTGTTTCTAGAAACTTTTGGTAGAGTCTTTAGGGTTTTCTAAGTAGAGTATCATGTCATACCCTGCTCATGGATTGGCAGGATTAACATAATTAAAATGGCAATACTTCCCAAAGCACTGTACAGATTTAATGCGATCCCTCTAAAGATACCCATGACATTCTTCAAAAAGTGGATCAGGCACTTTTGAAATTCATTTGGAACAATAAACACCCTAGTATAGCTAAAGCAATCATTGGGAAAAAAAATGGGAAGAATTACTTTCCCCAACTTTAACCTTTACTACAAAGCAATAGCAATCAAAACAGTATGGTATTGGAATAAAGACAGGCCCTCAGATCAGTGGAGTAGACTTGAATACTCAGAGAATGTTCCCCAGACATGCAATCACCTAATTTTTGATCAAGGAGCAAGAAATCCTATTTGGAGCAAAGAAAGCCTCTTCAACAAGTGGTGTTGGCACAACTGGCTAGCCACTTGCAAAAAAAATTGAACTTAGACCCCCAGTTAACATCATGTACAAAGGTAAAATCCAAATGGATTAAAGACCTCAATATCAGACCCGAAACCATAAGATATAGAGAACAACACATATGCAAAACACTCCAGAACATTGAGACTACAGGCATCTTCAAGGAGGAAGTTGCACTCTCCAAGCAAGTAAAAGTAGAGATTAATAGATGGGGCTCGGGAGATAGCATGGAGGTAAGGTGTTTGCCTTTCATGCAAAAGGTCATCCGTTCGAATCCCGGTGCCCCATATGGTCCCCCGTGCCTGCCAGGAGCAATTTCTGAGCATGGAGCCAGGAGTAACCCCTGAGCACTGCCGGGTGAGATCCAAAAACCAAAAAAAAAAAAAAAAAAAAAAAAAAAAAAGATGGGAATATATTAAGCTGAGAAGCTTCTGCACCTCAAAGGAAATAGCGCCCAGGATACAAGAGCCACCCACTGAGTGGGAGAAACTATTCACCCAATACCCATCAGATAAGGGGCTAATCTCCAAAATATACAAGGCACTGACAGAACTTTACAAGAAAAAAAACATCTAATCCCATCCAAAAATGGGGAGAAGAAGTGGACAGACACTTTTGTCAAAGAAGAAATACAAAGGGCCAAAAGACACATGAAAAAATGCTCCACATCACTAATCATCAGGGAGATGCAAATTAAAACAACTATGAGGTACCACCTCACACCACAGAGATTGGCACACATCACAAAGAATGAGAACAAGCAGTGTTGGTGGGATGTGGAGAGCATTCTGCTCTCCCCACTGCTGGTGGGGATGCTGTCTAGTTCAACCTTTCTGGAAAGTGATATAGAGATTCCTTCAAAAACTGGAAATGGAGCTCCCATACGATCCAGCTATACCACTCCTAGGAACATATCCTAGGAACACAAAAAGACAATACAAAAACACCTTCCTTAAATCTATATTCATCGCAGCACTATTTACCATAGCAAGAGTCTGGAAACAACCAAGATACCCTTCAACAGATGAATGGCTAAAGAAACTGTGGTATATATACACAATGGAATATTATGCAGCTGTCAGGAGAGATGAAGTCATGAAATTTTCCTATACATGGATGTATATGGAATCTATTATACTGAGTGAAATAAGTCAGAGACAGAAAGATGCAGAATAGTCTTACTCATCTATGGGTTTTAAGAAAAATGAAAGACATTCTTGCAATAATAATTTTCAGACACAAAAGAGAGAAGGGTTGGAAGTTACAGCTCACCTCATGAAGCTTACCACAAACTGGATGAGTTTAGTTAGCGAAATAACTTCATTTTGAACTAGCCTAATAATGAGAATGTATGAGGGAAATAGAAAGTCTGTCTAGAGTGCAGGCGGGGGTTGGATGGGGAGGAGGGAGATTTGGGACATTGGTGATGGGTGGTGTTCTTTATATGACTGAAACCCAAACACAATCATGTATATAATCAAGGTGTTTAAATAAAAAATACATAAAAAATAAAAAAAGAAATAAAAAAGTTAATTGTGATAAAAGTAATCTACTGTTGGGGCCCGGGAGATAGCATGGAGGTAAGACGTTTGCCTTTCATGCAAAAGGTCATCGGTTCGAATCCTGGTGCCCCATATGGTCCCCCGTGCCTGCCAGGAGCAATTTCTGAGCATGGAGCCAGGAGGAACCCCTGAGCACTGCTGGGTGTGACCCAAAAACCAAAAAAAAAAAAAAAAAAAGTAATCTACTTTTTATCACAATGCACTGAATGCTTTATTCTCACATAATTTTAGTAGTATTATGAACTGCAAATAAGTAAACTGCCTTAAATATTCTAAGAACACTTAATACTAGGATTTCATTAGAAGTTCTCAGTGTAGTGAAAAATAAGAATTTAATTTTAAGAGAATGTTTTCTAAAGGCTAAATATAAGATTTTCCATCTTTACTATTAAAAGTATGTTTTTGGAATGGTTCTGTTAAAAACTGAATATCCTGAAAACTAAAAGTTTAAATTGGTTCAGTACTAAATAAAAAGCCTTCTGTTGGGACCAGAGAGATAGCTCAAAGAAAAGGCTAGAACACATGTGTTGCATGTGGACGCACCAGGTCTGATCCTGAACTCCTTATGGTCATCTGGCATCACCAGGAGTTACCCTGACAATCATCTGTGGATAGACCCTTAGTACTGAGTTTTATTTAAAAAAAAAAGGCAAAACATCACAATAAAAATTTGTCATTGTAGCTATTTTATCAGTTTCTTCGGCCTTCTAAATCTTTGTTTTATCAATCGAACCCAGAGGGCTAGAGTGGCTCAATACATGACTGAGCACATGCTCTGTCAGCAGGAAACCCTGTTTGAGCTCTGGCATCATATGGTCATTCTAGCACTCTGGGAGCAATCCCCAAGGCAACTGGGAGTAGTTCCCAAGCTCTGTTGGATCTGACTTAAAATGTTTAAAAAAAAAAAAAAAGAGTCCTAGAATAAAATCCCTTATTCTAGGCGCTTTGTTCTCTATCAGATTTTTCAGATTCAATTCATTTTAAGGGACTAATCTGCTGATAATCATACTTTCTTTTAGGAATATTTGGATTCAAAGGAAGTTATGTTCTTTTTTTGTTTGTTTGTTTTTGGGCCACACCCAGTGACGCTCAGGGGTTACTCCTGGCTATGCGCTCAGAAGTTGCTCCTGGCTTAGGGGACCATATGGAAACCGGGGGATCGAACCGCGGTCCATCCTAGGCTAGCGCAGGCAAGGCAGGTACCTCCAGTGCCACCGCCCGGCCCCAGGAAGTTATGTTCTTCTTGTTTTCATTCATCTTTGTTACTTACATTTCTTTCATTTACTTACCAAATTCAACATACTGAGCATTGTAGAATTAAAACATGTGGTCCATCTCATGAAGTACTTCAAAATGGAATTGAACAGATGGAATAGTTTTAGAATACTATCAAATAGTGGTTGATGCAATATGATTGATTATAATATGATTGATTATATATAATTGATGGCATACTGGGGGGTTGAATTTTTCTGTGGTGATGATGATGATGGGTTTCTGGACAACATGCAGTGGTATTCACTCTGCACTCAGGAATTACTCCTGGTGGAGTTCAGGGAGCCATATGGGATGTTAGACCCTAAACCCAGTTTGGCAACATGTAAGACAAGTGCCCTACCCACTGTATTAACTTTCCAGTCCAACTGTGTACATTTTTAGGAGAATTGGTATATCTAGGCATGTGGAAATGCTAGTAGACATCTTTTTGAGGAATTTACAAAAAGCTAAGACTAGGGGTAAATGAATCATTAGTATAGAGATGATAGTGCATAGAAAGATTATAATTGTAGAGAAAATGATGAAATTATATTTATGGGAGAAAAAATATTTTCATATTATAATCAATCATATTGCATCAACCACTATTTGATAGTATTCTAAAACTATTCCATCTGTTCAATTCCATTTTGAAAAACTTCATGAAATGGACCACATGTTTTAATTCTTTTTTTTTTTTTTTTTTTTG
>PVKC010003483.1:0-17650 GCA_004027635.1 Crocidura indochinensis | reverse complement strand
GGCCCCCACATGTTTTAATTCTGTAATGCTCAGTATGTTGAATATAAGATGAAAAATTCACGAAGGACAAAAATAAAAGAATAAAATTAACAAAGAAAGTAAAGCAAGTTTTAAGAATTAGGTGACAGCCAACTTCATTAAAAGAGCTTAAATGACTCATAAAAGAAAAATAGAGGGTCTGGAGAGACAAAATAATAGGTAAGGCAAGTACTCTAGATGTAATACTATCTCACTGGCCCCAAGTATATACTGGTTTATACCAATGTCATTTTAGTAAAGAAGAAAAAACAAAAATCTATTAAAAATATTTTACGAGGGGCCGGAGAGATAGCATAGCTGTAGGGCGTTTGCCTTGCACACAGCCAGCACAGGACCAACAGTGGTTCAATTCCTGGTATACCATATGGTCCCCTGAGCCTGCCAGGTGTGATTTCTGAGTGGAGAATCAGGAATAACCCTTGAGCATCACCAGGTGTGGCCCAAAAAACAAAGAAAAAAACCTTTCACTTTACTATTATTTTGTTTGGGCCACACCTGGCGGCGCTCAGTGTTTACTCCTGGCTCACTTGCAAGGCAAATGTCCTACCGCTGTGCTATCACTCCAGCCCTTTACTGTACTTTTAGCCATGGTTTGGAGAAGACTGAAAGTGAATATATTTACATAACGTGCAATGTTTGCGTAAAAGGCACATTTTATTATTGATTTGGTTTGAGGGACAACCTGACAGTATTAGGGCTTACTCTTGATTCTGTGCCCAGGAATTATTTCTGGTGCTGATTAGGGGCCCATATCTGGTACTTGGTATTCGAACCAGGGTCAGCCCCATTCAGGGCAAGTGCAGCAACCTTTGTATTTTATCTCCATTCCCTGAGTTTTAAAGGAAAGAAAACACTCCTAAATCTATAGTTAATAGATGGCATTATATTTACTATTGGTTAAAAACACCAGTATTAATATCTAAATAATAGACTATAATATTTTATTGCATTTTCATTCTGATTTTTCTGTATGCATATGGAAACAATAATTTATATTAGTTTTAAATTTTAGTGTCAAAATGTAATTGTTACATTTTGAGTTAGAAAATAGATAAGTATGGATTGGGACGAAGATTGACTATCATTGGATATAAAAGTATATTTTGGGGTGGTGATGTCCTAAATTTTATTTTATTTGACTGAAGAGACAGTATAGCAGATAGGGTGTTTGCCATGCATGTGACCATCCCAGGTTCAAGTCCCTGTATGCCATATGATCCCCCCTAAATTGCCAGGTGTAATTCCTGACCACAGAGCCAGAATTAATCAGTGAACATCAGTGGGTGTGACCAAAAATGAACAGAAAACTGGACTGATCATGGCTACATAATTCTGCAAATGTTTAAATA
Organism: Crocidura indochinensis; assembly: GCA_004027635.1. Classification (NCBI taxonomy): domain Eukaryota; kingdom Metazoa; phylum Chordata; class Mammalia; order Eulipotyphla; family Soricidae; genus Crocidura; species Crocidura indochinensis. The sequence continues at coordinate 16,262 of PVKC010003483.1, read as the reverse complement.
GTGGTGGGTGCATTGCATCACATATAAATTTAAGAATAACTTTGCTCTGGGGTGGAGGGAAATGGACACTGGTGAAGAAGGATTTTGAAATATTGTATTCTTGACACTCAATTTTTCCTTAAAAAATTTTAAAGTTAATAAAAAGTTTGAAGTTGGGCCAGAGAAAAAGAAACAGAAAGATTCCTGCTACCTTGAAAGCAGCCCATCTAGATTTGATCTCTGGCACAAATGATACTCTGAGTCCCTGATCCTCTAACACAGAGACAGTAGTAAGCCCCAAGCACCATAGTGTGTGAGCACAAAACAAAACAACATGAAATGAAATGGGCTGGAGTGATAGCTAAGCAGACAGGGTATTTGCCTTGTACGTGCTGACCTGGGTTTGATCCCCAGCATCCCATATGGTTTCTCCCGAGCCCACCAGGAATGATTTCTGAGCATAGAGCCAGGGGTAATGCCTGAGCACTGCCTGGCGTGAAAACAAAACAAGTTACAGTAATCAGAAAAAAATTAAGCAAAAAGCCTAAACAGACACTCAATTTCTGTTTGCGAAACCTATTTTCTGTGCAACATTGTCTTAAAAGATAGTTGATACAATAGACTCAGCATGTGCTTTATTTTGGAGAATGTCCCATGTGCATTGAAGAAGAATGTATTCAGATTTGAGGGAATGAAAACACATATATATATATGTATATATATATATATGTATATATATACATATATATACTAACCTCCTCTTTTCCATTTTTTATTCTTCCTTCAAATAAATTATTTCTGGGCAAGAGCAATAGCATGGCGGGTAAGACATTTGCCTTGCACACTGCCGACCTGGGTTCAATCTACAGCATCCCATATGGTCCCCAAACCTTCCAGGAGTAATTTCTGAGTGAAGAGGCACCTTGAGGGGCCCGGGAGATAGCATGGAGGTAAGGCGTTTGCCTTTCATGCAAAAGGTCATCGGTTCGAATCCTGGTGCCCCATATGGTCCCCCGTGCTTGCCAGGAGCAATTTCTGAGCATGGAGCCAGGAGTAACCCCTGAGCACTGCCGGGTGTGACCCAAAAACCAAAAAAAAAAAAAAAAAAAAAAAAGAAGAGACACCTTGAGTGCCTTCAGAGTGGCCAAAAACTTTTTTTCTTGCTGAGTTTTGGTCTGGTTAATCTATCAAGAGGTGGCAGAGCGGTGTTGAAAGTGTTGCTACAATGTCTTTCTTGACAACTATAAGCAGTTGTTTTCAGTATTTTGCTGGCCCTCATGGGTGCATATATATTTAGGAATGTGAGTTCTTCTTAATGTGCATATCCCTTGTTCATTAAGGTTCTTGCTGTCACATAACCTTTTGGGCATGAAGTCTATATTGCCTTTTTGAGGAAATGATTAAATGATCATTAAATGACAAGTAAATGATTGTCTTTCAACCTATAACATTGAATCTGTGATTTCTCGGATAATTCAAATGTGTTTCTTGCAAGCAGAAAGTTAGACTCAGTTTTAGTGTTTGTTTATTTGTTTGCTTGTTTATTTATTTGTGATACTCAGGGGTTGCTCCTGGTATGCGTTCAGAAATCACTCCTGGCTTGGGGGTCCATATGGGAGGTTGTGGGATTGAACGTCGGTCCTTCCTACGCTAGCACAGGTAAGGCAGATGCTTTACCACTTGCACCACTGCTCCGGCTTCTAGACTCAGTTTTGTTTGTTTTTTGTTTTGGGGTCACACCGGCAGCGCTCAGGGTTTACTCCTGGCTCTATGCTCAGAAATCGCTCCTGACAGGCTTGGGGGGGACCTTATGGGATGCCAGGATTTAAACCACCGTCCTTCTGCACACAAGGCAAATGCCCTGCCTCCAATCTATCTCTCCAGCCCCCTAGATTCACTCTATCTTTGAATTAGTGTATTTAGACCATTGACATTGAAAGAAATGATTGTAATGGAGTTTTGTGCCCTCTTTCTGTAGAAGTTTGGTGTGTTCATAGGGTTTGTCTTGCCTGAGTAAGTAGCCCCTTCAATACTTTTAAACTTCTTTTAAAGAAGTTCCTGAGCTGTTGTTCATCCATGAAATTTTGTATCATTTCTTTAAATCTGAGAGTCTGGTAAGGTATTCATTTCATTGAGGTTGTGTTTGTTGTTGTTCTTGTTGTTTACTTTATTCCACCATTGTCTTTGGCCTGGAGAATCTCATTTGATGGGTCATGTATTCCTTTGCATGTACTTTCCTTCTACAGTTGTTGTCATTCTGATTAGGATATGTCTTGAAGTCTTTTTATTTGGGTCTGGGTCTCTTTTAGCTGGTACCCTTTCCCTCCTGGATCTATGATGCATGCATTCTTCAGCTCTTGGAACTTCTGAGCAACGATGTCTTTGACTATTGTTTTTTCATCAGGGCTGCTTTCCTAGCCCTCTAGAACTTCAGTTATTCTTATTGTTCCTCTTTTTATTTTATTTTATTTTTTTGGTTTTTGGGCCACACCCGGCAACGCTCAGGGGTTACTCCTGACTATTCGCTCAGAAGTCGCTCCTGGCAGGCATGGGGGACCATATGGGGAACCGGGGGATTGAACGGCGGTCCGTTCTAGGTTAGTGCAGGCACCTTACCTCCAGCGCCACCGCCCGGCCCCTTATTGTTCCTCTTAAATTTATCTTTTCTACTGTTCCTTTATTTTGAGTCTTTTCTTCATCTATTGCTGTTCTCTAGAGGCTTGCTGGATCTCATCTTGGAAATCACTGATTTTTGTCCTCAACTGCTGTTACTCTACTGCTGAGGCCTTCTGCTGAGTTTTTCACTTCACCTACCAAAGTTTTTACTTCTGACATTTTTGCTTTTAGTTCTTTTCTGGTTTCATATCATTCTGTGTTCTATTAACTGTTGTATTGTTTCTGAGCTTGTTAAACATCTTCAACATTTCTTTCCTGAAATCTTTTTCAGGGAGCTTAGATAGGTATATATATTGCTAGTTGAGACTTCAGGGCTTCTATCTTTGTCCATCCGATGGTGGGCTTCTATATTGTTTTCCCATAGTGCCCATAGTATTCAGTGATAATTCTTTCCAGTATACTATTAGAGTCCCCTCCAAACCCCCACATCCAGGGAAGACTTTGGAGAAGCTTTATGGGTGGTAGTCTCCTCTTTTTTTCTATCAGATATTCATTTCCAATTTTGTGTTTCTTGTAATTGTGTAGGATCTCTTGGTGATGGTTCAAGGAGTGCTTTCTTTGGTCTGAATTTACTGCTACTCTGTTTACTCCCAGGGGTAGGGGTTGGAGAGGCTTCAAGTCTCTTCAGGTCACTCAGGGGAGTTGAGACAAGTCTTTTATCATGTCTGCAATTTCAAAATGTTTTCTGCCATTATGTGGATTGCATTTTCATTTTTTAATGATAGCCTTTGAAGGATAAAGTTTCCGTTTGACGATATGTCTGATTATCTGTTCATCATTTTTCTCTTTGCACTTTTGATGGTAAGAAACCATTGCCTAAACAAACTCACAGAGATTTGCATCTTTGTTTTTATTTTCTCTGAAGATTTATGGTTTAGTTTTTATATTTAGGCTTATGTTAATTTTTGAGTTTTTATGTGTATAATAAGAATCCAGTTTAATTCTAGTGTTTGAGCACCATTTGAAAAAAAGGATTCTTTTTCCCTGAATTATCTAGACACTCATAATAAATTAACTGATCAGCAGCTAGGAGATATCTTAGAGTGCATGATTTTTGTGTTTGATCCCTGGTATTGCATGTTCCCCAGAGCACTGATAGGATGGTCCTAGAATAGAGCAAGTTATTCAAAATGAGATTAATTGATCATAAAGGTAAAGTGAGGTTGTTTTTTTTTTTTTGGCCCTGATGTATATTCCATTGATATCCATTATTTTTACTCTAAAACACTCAATCTTGATTATTGTAACTTCGGGGAAGGAAGTTTGGATCATACCAGTGGGACTCATGACTTACTCCTGACTCTGTTCTTAGGGATCAATCTTTACAGTGGCTAAGAAAATCATACAATGCTGGTGATATAACCAGGATTGGCCACTTATAACACAAATACTTTAATTCTATGCTATCTCTTTTACCACATAATACTATAATGTTTAAGTTTGAAGTTACAAGCATGTGTCCTCCAGTGTTGCTAATAATTTTGAAGATTGTTTTGACTTTTTCATCCCTTGAATTTCTATATGAATTCTAGTAAAATATGCTAATTTCTGCTAAAAAGCCACTTGGGATTTTGATCAAACTAAATTTGCAAATCATGAGGTACTGTTTAGTGTGCCTTCTTTAAGTGCTGAAATTTTGTTTACTACTCTTGCAGAAGATCATGATTTTTAGATGGGTAATATTTAATCCATAATCTAGATCTATTACATTTTTTAATTTTGATTTATTACATTTTAACTGATTTGCGTACTGTGGTTTAGGAAAATTTTGTTTAGTGATTTGTATTATAGACTTGAGAATAACACATTGATACCAAATATTCATTACTCTTCAGCTACTTTTTAGTTCAAAACTTTTTAAAAATTTGGTTTTGAATAAGAGAAATGGAATGCTTTGTAGAAGACTATTCTGAAAGTTATTTGTAGTAATATCTGGAGCATTATAGTCCTTTGAAATGTACAAAATGTGCTAAGACAGGCTCTAATTTCTAACTTTTGGGGGGGGCCACACCCAGCAGCGCTCAGGGGCTCTACACTCAGAAATTGCTTCTGGCAGGCTCAGGGGACCATATGGGATGCCAGGATTTGAACCACCATTCTTCTGTATGCAAGGCAAATGCCCTACCTCCATGCTATCTCTCCATCCCCAGCTAATTTCTAACTCTTAAATGAAATTTTATACATAATTTTAAGCATACATTTGCATGTGACAAGCAGTTTCTTCTGAATTGCCTTAAATCTTATTGGTGCCATGATTTTTAAAAATTATTCCATAAAGAAATTTCTGTTGGTGTTTTTAATATGCTCATTTGTTTAGGAAATTTTAAAAATCTTGCAATTAGTCATTCATGATGTATTGCCCTCACACTGGAATTTAGAACAAGAACATGTACACATTGTTCCAAAGAACACACTCCACAGCATGATTGGAATTCAATAAATGATATCTAGTAACTTCTTCGGGAAGGAGACTCTTGTTTAAAAGTGTAGTACTACTGTTCACTGCCTTTTGAAACACATAATTAGTAGTAGAAGAAAAAATATTTTCAATTATTTGTTATTCTACATTCTTATTACATGTTACTAAACATAAATTTTGGAGGGCTGGTTCTTACCTAGTAGTGATCAGAGTTTACTTCTAATTTATGCTAAGGGATCACTCCTGGGGGCACTCAGGGATTGTTGCATGGCAGGGATTGAACCAGTGTTGGTTGCATACAAAGTTAACACCTTGACCTCTGTATTATCTCTAGCCCCTAAAAATGAATTTTAACTGAAAACATATATCCAATATTTTCCTCCCTATCCCAACCAAGTATCTTTCTACCTTAAACAGGAGAAGCATTTACCTTAAATATATTTCTCTTATTAGGAGGGTGAGGGCATGGTGAGGGGATGAAAGCATTTAACACCACAGCCTGCTGTGGTTAAGAATTATTCCAGATTCTGTGCTCGAGTGAACCCTGAAATTGCTGGTGGTGCTAGAGATTTAAACCAGGGTCAACCACATGTGAGGTGGTAAGTGACTTATTCCTCATTAACATTGTCATGATAGTTGTTAGTGTAGTAACTTCTCTAACTGCATCACCAATCTATTTTTCTATGCTCTTTAAGTGTATGTCTGTATTAAGCATAAGAGTTAAAAGTTACCTCTCCATTACTTAGGCCTATTGAAATGGATGAAGAATCTACAAAAATTATTAGCAAGTTTATGGTAATGGGAATAGGATATAGAAATTATTACAAACTTTTTTGCATATAATAAATTAAAAATTATTTCAATTGGGGCCACACCTGGCAGCAATTGGGTTACTCCTGGTTCTGTGCTCAGAAAATATTCGTGGCAGGTTCAGGGGATCATATGGGATGCCGGAGATTGAACCTGGGTCAGCTGCATAGAAACAACTGCCCTACATGCTGTACTATCGTGACAGCCCCAAGTTTTTTTCTCATTTCAAGTAATTATGTCTTAATATTTCAGGTAAATTGTTTGCATTTTGTGCTAAATGGTTGAGTCATCATCCTTTATACTTAAAACACTAGGCGTTTTATCTTAGTTTGACATTTTATCTAATGGAAATGCCATTACAAAATTGCCATTTAAAAAAATAATATCTTTATTTGAGCACATAATTACAAACTGTTTATAGTTGGTTTTCAGTTATAAAAAAGTACACCCCTTTCCCCAGTGCAACATTCCCATCACCAGTGTCCCCCATTTTCCTCCTTCCCCACCCCCTGCCTGTATTTGAGATAGGCATTCTACTTCTCTCACTCATTAACATTGTCATGATAGTTGTTAGTGTAGTCTCTAACTGCACTCACCAATCTTTGTAGTGAGCTTCATATCATGAGCCGGTCCTTCCAGCTCTCATATTTATTGTCTCTGGGTATTATTACAATAATATATTTTATTTTTCTTAAGTCCCATAGATGAGTGAGACTATTCTGTGTGTGTCTCTCTCCCTCTGACTTATTTCACTCAGCATCATAGTTTCCATGTCCATCCATGTATAGGAAAAAAATTCATGACTTCATCTCGCCTGACAGATGCACAATATTCCATTGTGTATATGTACCATATACATATATATATATGTACATACATACAGCCATTCACTTGTTGAAGGGCTCTTGGTTGTTTCCAGAGTCTGGTTATTGTAAATAGTGCTGCAATGAATATAGGTGTGAGGAAGGAAATTTTGTATTGTATTTTTGTGTTTCTAGGGTATATCCCTAGGAGTGGTATAGCTGGATCATATGGGAGTTCAATCTCCAGTTTTTTGAGTAATCACCATATTGTTTTCCATAAAGACTAGACTAGATGGCATTCCCACCAGCAGTGAATAAGAGTTTCTTTCTGGGGCCACAGAGGTGGCGCTTAGAGGTAAGGTGTCTGCCTTGCAAGCGCTAGCCAAAGAAGGACCGCGGTTCCATCCCCTGTGTCCCATATGGTTCCCCCCAAACCAAGGGCAATTTCTGAGCGCTTAGCCAGGAGTAACCCCTGAGCATCAAATGGGTGTGGCCCAAAACACCAAAAAAAAAAAAAAAAAGAGTTTCTTTCTCTCCATATCCCATCCCATCAGCACTGATTGTTCTTGTTCTTTGTAATGTGTGCCACTCTCTATGGCATGAAATGGTACCTCATAGATACTATGAATTGCATTTCCTTGATGATTAGTGATGTGGAGCACTTTTTCATGTGTCTTTTTGCCATTTGTATTTCTTCTTTGAGGAAATATCTGTTCATTCCCCCCCCACCCCATTTTTGGTGGGTTAGATGTTTTTTTCTTGTTAAGTTCTGTCAGTACCTTGTATATCTTAGATATTGGTTGAATAGTTTCTCCAATTCTGTGAGTGACATTTGTATCCTTTGAAGTGCAGAAGCTTCTCAGCTTAATATAGTGCCATCTGTTTATCTCTGCTTCTACTTGTTGTGACAGTGATGTTTCTTCCTTGAAGATGCCTTTAATTTCAGCATCATGGAGTATTTTACCTATGTGTTATTTTATATACCTTATGGCTTCAGGCCTGATATCAAGGTCTTTAATGCATTTGGATTTGACCTTTGTGCATGGTGTTAGATGGAGGTCTGAGTTAGCTTTTTTGCTATTGGCTGGTCAGTTATCCCAACACCACTTGTTGAAGAAGCTTTCCTATTCAGAGCTTAGCCATGGCTCTGTACTCAGGAATCACACCTCCTGCCATTTGGAAAACCAAATGGGGTATAGGAACCAGAGAGATAGCACAGTGGCTTGTAAGCAGCTGACCCAGGACCTAAGGGGGTTGGTTCGAATCCTGGCATCCCCTGTGCCTCTCAGGAGCTATTTCTGAGCGGATAGCCAGGAGTAACTCCTGAGCACCGCCAGGTGTGCCCCCCAAAAAATACCCAAATGGGGTTCCAGGGATAGAACTCAGCTCAGCTGAATGCAAACATCGTATTTGCTATACTGTGTCTCTGGACCCCATCCCAATTTGAATTTTTATAAATTTATGATAATTTTAACTAATCCTTTACCACTGGGCAGACTATTCTATTTCTCTCTTCTAAATCTTGATTTGGATTCCCCCACCCTCCACAAAAAATGTTTAATTAAAATAAAACACCTCACTTTGGTGGTGAAGCTTTATCATAGACTTAAAGCTTGTATGCTTAGCAAACAGCACTCCTAGGGATATATCCTAGGAACTCAAAAATACAATACAAAACTGCCCTCTGCACTCCTGTGTTCATTGCAGTACTATTTACAATAGCCAGAATCTGGAAACAACCCAGGTGCCCAACAACAGATGAGTGGCTAAAAAAGCCATGCTATATCTACACAATGAAATTTACATCACATAGCATAATGTACACATGGTAATGCAGCCATTAGGAAAAATGAAATCATGAGATTTGTCTATACATGGATGGACATGGAGACTATATGCTGAGTGAAATGAGTCAGAGGGAGTCAGAGATAGACATTGAACAGTCTTACTCATCTGTGGGATATTAGAAAAATAAAAGACAGGAGCTGGAGAGATAGCACAGTGTTTGCCTTGCATGCAGCCAACCTGGGATGAACCCAGATTTGATTTCTGGCATCCTATATGGTCCCCTGAGCCTGCCAGGTGTGATATTTCAGTGCAGAGCTAGGAGTAACCCCTGAGCACTGCCGGGTGTACCCTCCAAAAGAAAAGACAGCATAGTAATAATATCCAGAGGCAATAGAGATGAGGTCCGGGAGGACGAACCCATGATAAGAAGCTTGCCACAAGAGCAGTGAGTGAGTGCAGTTAGAGCACTAAGTGCACTGAGGATACTATGATAGCAAAAGAAATAGGACACCTGTCTCAGACAGGCAGGGCTGGGGGTGGAGAGGGAAATGGGGACATTGGTGGTGGGAAAGTTGCACTGGTAAAGAGAAGTATACCTTCTATGACTGAAACCCAACTATGAACATTTCTGTAACCATTGTGCTTAAATAAAGAAAAAAAATTTTTTTTTTGGTTTTTGGGCCACACACAGCGGCACTCGGGGTTACTCCTGGCTATCTGCTCAGAAATAGCTCCTGGCAGGCATAGGGAACCATATGGGACGCTGGGATTCGAACCAACCACCTTAGGTGCTGGATCGGCTGCTTGCAAGGCAAATGCCGCTATGCTATCTCTCCAGCCCCAAGAAATATATATATATTTTTTTGGTTTTTGGGGCCACACCCAGTGACGCTCAGGGGTTACTCCTGGCTATGCTCTCAGAAGTCGCTCCTGGCAGGCACGGGGGACCATATGGGAACCGGGGGATCGAACCGTGGTCCGTCCAAGGCTAGCGCGGTAAGGCTTTAAAGGTAATGATAGCTTTAAAAAGGCTTATGGGGTGTATGAATAGTAATAGCATAGCAGGTAGGGCATTTGCTTTGCACACAGCTGATCCGGGTCCAATTGCTGGCATTGCATATGGTCCCCGAGCCTGTCAGGAGTGACTTCTGGGTGCAGAGCCAGGAGTAGCCCCTGAGCGCCGCCAGGTGTGGCCCAAAAACCAAAACAAAAATGTTTAGTGCTTAGTAGACTTGTAGAAACAACATTGTTAGCTATCATTTATATAGAAGGTTTTTCTTTTTAAAAATGATTTATGATAAATAATATCTGTGGCAAAATTTTTCTACCAGTCAGGAAATTTATTCTCCAAATAATTATATCATTCCACTGATGTCATAAAAATTAATTTCTAAGAGTATCTTATCTTATTTTTAGCCATGTGACTATATTTTATAATCTTACAATTGCTTTGACTCTTTCCCTCCCCCTCTTCCCCAGATTATGCCCTAGCAACTGTGAGGACTTGCCCCATTGTTCCCCAAACCCAAACATTCTCACATCTCAGTGACTTGGTACACACTGTCCCCTCCGCTGGCTTGGAATTTGTTCCTTGCCTCTAGTCTCACAAGCCTATCAGCCCTGAGAAAGGCCTGGCTTATTTCAGTACCAGTATTACTTCTGTGTTAAAGTCTTCTCTGACTTATTGTCACTCTCTTGTTAGAAGCATCTGAGGATTCTCTTTTGGCACATTTCTTTTTCACTATAACAGAGTAAGTACTTTTTCTCTTCCATGGTCTTAATGCTTGGAACATTGTATGATGGGTGACTGAATACTGAATAAGAGACCATTCCTAGCACTTTGATTTATTTTTGTTCATTTATGCTACTAAAATAAGGAGGAAAGGAAAAATATTTTCTCCTTAAAGATATTGATGTGACCATCATAACTGTATTAGACAACAGCCTTATATGAATCAGCCAACCTCTTACTGAATAGCCAGAGAATGTTCTCTGCTATCATATAGGTTCAATTTTCTTTGTTTGGGTACACCTTGCTTACTTGCTTGACAGTCTTAATTACAGATCATAGAAAATTCTTGTTCTTCACTGGTTAACTTGTGCATTAAAGACTCAAATATAATGTTCTCACTGTTCATTTCTACAGATGGCTTTCATTTCTTCCATGTACATGCTTTTCCTGTCAAGTGGTAGAAAATGTACCTAACATATGAGGCACTGAGTTCAGTTCAGCACCACATAATTTCCTGAGCTACCATGTAGAGATTCCCTTAATTTCCCAGCTTCACTTGGCTAAGCATTGAACCTTGAGGTTTGCATAACAGAAATGAAAATCTCTGAGAGTGGCCCCTTTACATTAAAAAAAAATCTAAAAAGAAAAGTTTTCCAAATAGTATTTGTTCATATAATCAGTTATATATATATATATATACATATATATATATATCAGTTATAATGGTGCTGATTTATTATGGTGTCTCTTTTCTCAGCCTTTTTAAAGTCTATGAGATGAGAGTGCTTTGTGAATTTGGTGCAATAGGACAAATGGTTTAACCATTTTGAAGGGAAGTACCATGTTCTAATTATTATTTCAGTTTAAAATGGATTCCCATTGCACTGGACCTTATGTATCCTGTTTGGCCCTATTAGATCTGCGGCAATACAAGAAGTTCCTAGACATCCTTGTTTAAATCATCTGTATAAACCATCATCATAGAATACACATTTTTGGTAAGGTAAGCTTGATTCAGGAGATTTCCCACTACTACCACCACCACAATAGCTCTGAAATCTGTACATAAAACTGTATTCCCAAAGGCAAAAACTCGATTCTTTTAAAATTTGAGATACGGGGTCAGGGAGATAGCTCAGCTCCAGAGAGATAATACAGCAGATAAGGTGCTTGCCCTGTAGGTGATTATCTGGATTCATTCCCCAGCACTGTTTCTGGAATGTTTGATTCAGTTCTCAGCTCCACATGTTCTCATGGACACTGCTAAGAGCTGGGGGTAACCCATAAGCAACCATTGGGTGTGGCCCTCAATAATAAAATCAAAGAAAGAGAATTCACAAATTACTTAGCATTAAACTCGACCTTTAAAAATATGTGCCTCATTAACTTCCACCATCCCTGCTTTGGATCTGCTTAGTAGGAAATTCTTGTAGAAAAGTCTCGGTTGAGTTATGATCTCAGGTTACAATCAGATTATAGAGATTATTTAGCTTGCTATTTTTACCCCCATATGCACCAGGAGTATCATGTGGCATTGTTCCATTTTGCATAGGCACACTAAAATAGGGAAATCTTATATATAGAAAGAAGTTCTTATCTAATAGAAATAGGAATTATAAATTTTATAGTGCACCCTGAACATTTATCATAGAGACTTGACTTAAGCCTTAATGGATCATCGATCATCAAACCCCGAATCTCAGATCCCGATATATGTACTGGCACAGATTACAACAAGAGCACCAGGATTCAAACTCCCCCTTGGGAAGGCCTGAATGCCACCCTGGCACTAACCTGCTCCAGGGTAGGCCCTAAGATACCCTGATGATGGGGAAACAGCAACAACTTGTTCTAAGGGCAGGCTGTCCTATTCCACCACCCCAATGGTGAGATGAAATCAGAAGACGCTCTGCCCTAGGTTCTGTACAAGAACCAATATCTCTATTTACAAGACTGTCTACAATAACTGTGACTAAGCAGAACATTTCCTGGGACCACAAAGAGAGACTTTATCCTAGTCCATCCTAGGACCAGTACAAAAAAATAAGATCTCTTAACTACAGAAGACTCACTTTGTCGACTTCTACTGAGCAGAATTTTTTCTGGGACCATAAAGAGAAACATTGAGATTGGACAACCTAAATCCCTGGAGCCTGTAGTTGGTCTTTTGACAGTATGCTCTATGGGCAGAGACATCCTATATATTTTAGGCCAAAGGAATTTTCTTTCTAATTTCCCTAATGTTTGATGTGCCTATTCAAAAATAAAACAAAAAACCCACACCTGCCCCTACCCCCTTTCATTTATTCTTTTAATTTTACTTATATTCTAGATAGGGACTCCTGTTTTTCCATAGAATCATAGAATTTGAATCACTTTGTTCTGTTTCATATTTCTATGTCTTTTTTACAAATTGATAAAAGAAAAAAAAAGTGGTTGGGGCCCAGGGGCCAAGTGGTTTCAGGAACATTGAGTGAAAAAAAAATAGGTCAGATCTAAATATCCAAGCCAAAGCCAACGACAACAGAATCAAGAGACCCAACCTATAATAAGCTAAACACAAATGGACCTGTTACACTAGTAGTCTAGGGAGCTATAGGTGGAGGTTTGGGATGCATGTGAGGAACTATGATGGAGGGAGGTCAACACTGGTGGTGGGAATGGCCCTAATTCACTGTCACTAAACACCTGAAATACAACTGCTTAGAAAGAACTTGTGCTAAATGAAGAGGTTTTTGTTTTATTTGTTTTGTTTCTGTTAAGACCTGAAAGAACTCACTTACTGTTATTTGCAAAGTTCCCTCAAAGTCCTCTGAATGTCTTAGCTAGCTCCATCTAATGTATGTACTTGCCAGGCCTCAAGGGCATAAAGATGTATAACCAATAACAACTACTTCAGTGAGTGATATTGACTACTCTGCTGCTAATGCAGAACGGAGAAGAAGGAAATGGCCAGGCACAACACAAGAAGGGATAAGAGAGAATGGTGAAGATCTAGAGTTGGAAACATCTTCACAAAGTTGTACTATCATTTTTTACAAGGAGGAGACCCAAGCTGAGCAGTGATCTATGAACATATGGAACACTGACCTGGTAGAGGGACTAATGAACATATGACTCAAGAAGAAAATGCATGCTTACACATTAAAATCACCTAGGGAGTTTGTCAAACAATTCCTCTAAATGTGTGGGAGGGAATCTGGGAACACTGGTGAAAGGAAGTTGATGTTGGTTGTGGAATTGGTACTGGAACATTGAATGGCTAAAGCTCAACTACACATAATATTTAAATTACAGTGTTTTAATAAATAAATTTAAAGAAAATGACTCCTCTAGGTATTCTGCTTAATCTGGAATTGTAGCATAAACATAGAGATTTTTAAAATTTTGTAGGTAATTTTAAACTATAGACACTATTGAGGACCAACACCATAAAAAACTATATCCTGTGGTCTTTGGACCAGAAAAGAGGCTCTACTTTGAAGCTGCTGGAAATGTTTTCAGTTCTATTCCAATTGTAGAGACTTACATGACCACTTTTTACTAGATTTCAGGTTTTTCATGTGCACAGCAAAGTTTGAGAACTATTATAGGGAAGAAATAAAAAAGGAAATATAGTTGAAGAGAGCAGATTAACCAGATTTTTCAACTATTTCTGAAATAGTCATAAATTACAAGTGGGCAGCACCTCAAGCTCTGTAGGGATGCTTGCATTTCTTGTCAGAATGAAACCCCCAGTGGTGATCTGTATATGCTCAACAAATACAAGCTGAGTTTCTTGAGAGGAAAAGTTGCTGGTGATAGATTATACTGTCAATAGTGAATATTCCCTAAATATTTGTGTGGGCTTGTTTAGTTTTGTTTTTCAGTTTTGGAACCATACCCAATGGTGGTCAGGACTTACTCTTGGTTCTGTTCTCATGGATCTCAGAGGCTCAGGGGGCCATATAGAATTCTTGGGATTGAGTCTGGGTGTGTTGCATGCAACATAAGTAACTTACTTGCTGTACTATCTGAATGCCTGAAAAAAATTTTCTTTTTGTTTTTTGTTTTTTGGGTCACACCAGTGACACTCAGGGGTTACTCCTGGCTATGCACTTAGAAATCACTCCTGGTTTGGGGGATCATATGGGATGCCAGGAGATCAAACCGTGGTTCGTCCTAGGTCAGCCACAAGTAAAGCAAACATCCTACCGCTGTGCTACCACTCCGGCCCCTCCCTGAAAATTTTTTATCAGAGAGTATTAGATTTGCCATAGTGGGGTGTAGGAAGAAATATAAAATAGACTAGGTAAGCTATATTTTTGGATCTGAAAGAAGCATTAAGATACTAGAAATCATACATGCTAAAGATGTGAGAGGCCAGAAGTAAACATTATATTCAAGCTGAGTTCAAGCAACATTTAAATACTATCTTGAGATTTTTCAGGGTAAGTTTAGAGGAATTACAACAGAACCATTCTTGTACATTATTTGAAGACACCTTATAACTTGTTTCATTTTGGCTCTCAGTGTCAGGAAGGTTTCTAATTAAAATCTATTCAGCAAAAAAATGTCATAAACATTCAGCCCTCACTGCAGGATCTCATCTTGGTGGGTGGCATCATCTTACTCAAGAGTTATTAGTGATTTCAAAGGAGAAAGGAAAACAACGATGATCATCATTTGGTGAGTAGACAACAAGGGAGAATTTTAGGAAATGGAGAGGTTCAAAATCCAAGGTTTGGGCTGGATTCAAAGACCTGGGCTTGCTGTTGTGGGAGAATTTGGATGGTACATTCTAGTTGAAATAATGTTCATAAGTGAACCTTATAATATTCCAAGAGATTGTTTTGTTTGGAAAAATATTTTCAAGCTGCCAGTAGGCTACATTACTTCAAGGCCAGGATTAAGATGACGTTCTCCATGAATTATTCTGTAGTCCTCATAGTTCATGGCTTCTCTGTTTCTCTACCTTCTTTCCTAAAATTCTTTTTAACAAGTCAACAGATAATTTTAATTCCTATACTTAAAAAACACAGTGTCATATTACTTAAGGGTTATTTTGTTTTTCTAGTCTATAAGTTTATTGTGTCTCAATAAAATTATAAGTACACATAATGTTGGGTACACATTATATGGACCATATTTCATTCTTATTTGTGTCCCCTGGTAATTTGTGACTTTATAAAATAGTTATTTTCAAAGGTACTCGTAATTTATTATAAACAATTTAAAATGGTTTTCCATGTGCATTTCTATTTTCCAAGTTTAATAAGAAATGGAGTGGTTTCTGGAAAATAATATGGGTACTCCTCAAAAAATTGGAAATTGAGCTCTCACATGATCCAGCAATACCATTCCTAGGAACACAAAAACACAATACAAAAATATAAAATACCACTTCTACAATACAAATACAAATACAAAATACCACTCCTACAATACAAAAATACCACTTGTTGTAACACAAAAGCACAATACAAAAATGCCCTTTACACGCTTAAGCTCACTGCAGCTCTTTTTACAATATTCAGAATCTGGGAACAACCCTGATGCCTGACAACAGATGAGTGGCTAAAGAAACTGTGGTACGAATATACAATGAATTAATATGTAGCTATCAGGATAAATGAAGTTATGAATTTTTCCTATACATGAATGGACATGGGAACTACTGTGCTGAGTAAAATGAGTCAGAGGGAGAAAGAGAAACACACAGAATAGTCTCCCTCATCTGTGGGATTTAAGAAAAAGAAATTATAGTATGGTAATAATATCCAGAGACTATAGAGAGGAGGGCCAGTAGGACCAGCCCATGATATGAAGCTTATCATAAAGATTGGTGACTGTAGTTAGAGAAATAACTACACCAACAACTATTATGACAGTAGTAGTGAGAGAAATAGAATGCGTGTCTCAAAGGCAGGCAGAGGGTGGGGCAGGATGGAGAAGTTGTAATTGGTGGCAGGAAGGTTGCATTGATGAAGTGGGGGTGTACTTTTTATAACCTTTTATAACTCAACTATGAACATTTTTGTAACCATGGTGCTTAAATAAAGATATTAATAAAAAA
>PVKC010003482.1:27701-39032 GCA_004027635.1 Crocidura indochinensis | reverse complement strand
CACACACACACACACAAAACAGTCCATTCAGTTAGATTGGAATGCCAATTTTCTTTTCTCCCACCCCACTATTTCTATAACAACTCAGATAATTCTTATTCTAGGAATACCATCCTGACTTCCAATTTGAATGATGGCACTATTCATGTGCTTAAAAAAAAGTCACGTAGCTCATCAGTGTGCCTACATGTCTTCACATGATCAATATTAGCTGTTATAATTTTAGTAAAAAATTATATCATTGAAATTATTTTAGAAAACTAAATATATATAAAAAAAGGTCATCGGTTCGAATCCCGGTGCCCCATATGGTCCCCTGTGCCTGCCAGGAGCAATTTCTGAGCATGGAGCCTGGAGTAACCCCTGAGCATTGCTGGGTGTGACCCAAAAAAAAAAAACTAAAAAAAAAAAAGAAAACTAAATATAATAAATTTGGAGGTCTAATTGAAATGATTGATACTCAGTATATTTTATTGAGAACATTGAAGTTGTTCTAACAGAGATATATGGATAGCTTAGATATTCATTTTATTATCCATTTCCTTACTTGCCAAACATTTATTGAGTGCTTAATATATGCGTATATGTATATAATTACTCTGATGGTGCTGAGGCAATAAAAGGCACACACTTAGAAAAAAGGCTCTATTCCAAAGACATTTTAGAATTATGAAGATTCACTGAGCAATTTTTTTATATCGGAGAAATAATTGAAGAGAAATCCATGGTTTCTAGTTCAGCGACTCTATAAAGAGTAATCTATTTTACCCCCTACACCCCTCCACTTATTCATACCTCATAAAAAATAGTAAGTTTTGAACATGTTGCATTTGAGATACTACTTATACTTACAGGTTAATCAACGGATATAGTCATAGTTTTGGGAATGAAGCTTCAATGTTTAGGGCGAACTTCTTGTTGATTGTGATGAAGGTCTTTAGAATTTGTAAAGAAAGCAAAAGTTGGTGTATCATTTTTGTTATTTGTAATGGGTATATACTTGATGGCATAAATAAATACAGTTGATTTTTGGTAAGAATATATATTGCATGAATGATGTAGTCAAAATAGGAAGAAAGCAACAGTCATTAATAACAACATAAATAATAATGGGGTCTTCAAATGACAATAAATTATATTGATCTCTGCTTTTTTATAACTTTTAGGTATCCTAATTATATTTCCAAGAATATATATAACATATAAGATGTCAGTATATTATAGGCGGTGAGGTGATAGCACATCAGGGAGGGTGTTTGCCTTGGAAGTCGCCCACCTGGTTTTGATCCCTGGCATTCCATAGGGGCCCCTGAGCCTGAAAGGAATAATTTCTGAGCACAGAGCCAGGAGTTAGCCCTGTGCAACACCAAGAGTGCTCCCAAAACAAAGTATTGCATTTGATATATTTTTTAGGAAAAAAAGTATTTTTTTATTGGGACTGTATTAAATCTTCATAATGCCTTGGGAAGTACTGTTATTTTGATAATATAAGTCATCCAGTCCAGGAATAGTGAATTAGTTTCATTTCCCCATTTATACACTTTTATTTTATTAGTGTTCTATAGTCTTTTTGTATAGGTCTTTCACAACTTTTGTTGTGCTGATTTCTACATGTGTAGTTCTCTGGGGCACAATTGTGAATAATTTTTTTCTCTATATATAACTTCATCATTTACATTCCGAAAAGACATTGCTTTCTGCAATTTGATTTTGTTGCCTGTCACTTTACTAAATATATGTATTTTCTATGAGATTTTTTTTTAGTGTCTTTAGCGTTTTATAAGTTCAGTATCATGTCATCTCCAAACAGTGAAAGTTAAACTTCTGATGTTGGGCTCTTGGGGTGTTACCAGCTTTTAGCTGTGTGAATAATGCTGATATCAGCATAAATGTGATAGTCATGTGAATTAATGCTTCATATATTTGGAATATATGTCTAGGAGAGGATTAATATAGGCCATATGAATTTTATATATTTTGTTTGCATACCTGGTAGAGTCAGGGAT
The DNA here is from genome assembly GCA_004027635.1 of Crocidura indochinensis. Lineage (NCBI taxonomy): Eukaryota > Metazoa > Chordata > Mammalia > Eulipotyphla > Soricidae > Crocidura > Crocidura indochinensis. The sequence continues at coordinate 37,026 of PVKC010003482.1, read as the reverse complement.
TACTCCTGACTCTGTGCTCAGAAATTGCTTATCGCAGACTCAGGGGACTATATGGAATGCTGGGGATCAAACCCAGGTCAGTCCTGGATTGGCAGCATGCAAAACAAATGGTGAACTGCTGTGCTATCACTCCAGCCTCTATATTAATTTTTAAAGAAGTATCTACACTTGTATTTAAAGACTAGATCTGACAGCACATCCACCAGCAGCAAATGAAGTTCTCTTTCTCACCAAAATTTGATCTTTATGTGTTAGTCGAAGTGGGCTATTCCACTGAGGTGATATCACTCATTGTGTTTTGATTTTTCATTTTCCTGATAATCAGTGATGATGAACAGCTTTTCTTCTCTCTGCTACTGACTATCTTTATTTTCTGTGTTGAGAAAGTTCTGAGCTTCTTGCCCTCAGCAATTTTTGTTGAGGTTGTTTTAGTTAAGCTTTGTGAATATTTTATGTATCTTGCAATTTTCTTTTTGTTCAATGTATGATGTGCCATAATTTCTCTTGTAGGAGTCTTTGAATTTTAGGCATCATTTCTTTGAGGAGCTTATGCTTTTATATTTGACATAGTTCCATTTGCTTTTATGCCTTTTTTTCTCAGTAGACAAAGACTGTCACAGACTTCTGCTTATTTTTCTCTTTATGTGTAATGAATCTAGATTTTGTGTAGAGGTCTATTTGTTTATTCATTGATGAGATAGGGGTCTGGCTTTTTTTTTTTTTTGCTTTTTTTCATGAAGCTAGACAGCCTCCTCAATTCCATTTATTGAAGGGACATTTTGCTCCATTTCATATATTTAACCCTTTTATTATATACTGTTCAGACATCTACATGTTTGTCTATAGTCTTTCAGTAATCATTCCATTCTGATATATTCACTGATATTTGTTCTAAACATAATATCACAATTTTCATTTTTCCCTTTAGTATAAAACAGTTGAATTTTACCCTTAAAGAAAATACAAAGAAATGTAACCAAGTAATATAGTGAGATCTTTTATAACAAAGTTTAAAATATAAGACATGCATGAAACTCAAATCATATAAGTTCATGGTATACTGCGTGAGCCAAATACTTTCCTTAAAGTGAGAAATATTCAAATTACTGAAAAGGATGACAATTTGAGGATTAAGCTGAATGTAGAAGGACACAAATGTGTGGTAATGCCACACATGCATAGAGAATTATCGAAGAAAATCTTGCCTTGCCAACTTTTTATTTTTAATATAAAATCTGAGCCAAATGCACAGTAGCAATGTTAAAATATGCCAATTCCCACTATTATATTTCTAGTAGTTGATATAGTAATTGCCTTTTTAAAATAAATTTTTCTGGCATTTGAATAAAGTTTAATGGGCTACAGTTTTACTCTCTATTCCTTCACTCATTTGTTGGTTAAACAGAGGATATTTTTTTAGGTTAGCCAGAAATAATAAGCTCATATTTTAACAAGAAAAAAATGCAGATTTTATAAATTTACTCAATAATCATTTATTGAGAAACTGCTGTGTGCTAAACTGTAAAGATAATGAGAAAGTTGTAATTAAAGGTAATTTTACATGGAGGGTATAACTTGGGAAGAATGTGTGAAATGAAGGATTGACACATTGTAGGGGTGCTTAGATTATGGCAAATAGTTGAATATGAGTAGATGTTTAGTTGTACTATTGAATAAATATATATATATATATATATATATATATATATATGATGTGATGATGCGATGATGGTTAGGAACAAACAATTCTAGGCTTGAATGTCAAGCCAAGTTAACCTTAAGTTAAGATTTCCAAAGATTTCATCCATCCATATGGTATAGTTGTGAGAATTCTCAGTATAAAAATGACATGGTCAAATTTGAAATTTAGAAAGATAACCTTGGTCATATTATAGAAAGTGGATTAAAGCTGAGTTAAGAAATCAGAAGAGAAGACAGGAAGACAAAGACTTATTTCATTTAAAAGAGAATAAAGAGCACATAAACCAAAGAAAGGCATTGGATAAGGAAAGGAGAAAAGCAATGTAAATAAATAAAAAACTACAGTGCTGGGAATAAATTATAAGACTATCATAGTAAGCAATTAGATTAGTGTGGAGGGTGAGTTGGTAAGTCAGTTTTAATCACAGAAAAATAAATACCACAAATTGGTTACCTGAACCAAATAAAAGTGTTGTATTCTGGTTGTAGAGGCTACAAGTGCTGAAATCAATGTGTCATCAGCATTGACTTTTTCTGAGAGCAACTAGAAGTCCTTACTCTCAGTTTCTGTAGATTCGTTCATAATATTTACTAGACCTTGGTTTACAGGAGCATCAGATAATTCTATTTGCTTACCTTCATGAGTTTTACTTTATATTAAGTAATAAGGATCCTACTCCATTATCATTTGTCTTTATCTTAAGTAATTTATTTTGTAGTAAGTACTTTTTAAAATATAGCCACTTCTGGTGGCCGGAGCGGTGGCACAAGTGGTTAGATAGCTGCCTTGCCTGCACTAGCCTAGGACGGACTGCAGTTTGATCCCTTGGTGTTGCTTATGGTTCCCCAAGCCAGGAGCATTTTCTGGGCACAAAATCAGGAGTAACCCCTAAGTATCACCAGGTGTGGCCCAAAACCCAAAAATAAATAAATTAATTAATTAATTAAATAAAATATAGCCACTTCTGAAGTGATTTAGGATTTTAGTACATGAAATTTAGGTTATACAATGAGATAATATAAACAATAGCAAGATTTTACTTATTTATCTATTTACTGGAAATAGGAAATACTTAAAAATAAAATTTTGTGAGAACTATTTTTTTTACCATTTATTACATTGAATTTGGGACACTATATAGTAAATAAAGTCATTTAGTAATAATTATTTTCTAAAATTAAACTGTGACTTCAAAATATAGTATACTAGTAACTGTAATTAATTTATTTAATATTAAATAAGACAAAATATAAGAAATTTAGATATTGTACATTAAAAAAGACTTTAGTGAAGTACATGAATTTAGAAATATCCTAGATAATTTCAACAATGTGGCATGCTTGCTATGGATTTAATTAACAGGCATGAAAGCCAAACTTTGCAGAAAATATCTGGGTCTTTAGATTTTATTTTTACTTATTTATATATTTTTGGTTACAGCCGGCAGCACTGAGGGGGTACTCCTTGCTCTGTGCTCAGAAATCACTCTCCTGGGCCAGAACAGTGGCTTAAGCAGTAGGGCGTTTGCCTTGCTCTAACTAACTTAGGACGGACCATGATTAGATACCCTGGTGACCCCAAGCCAGGAGCAATTTCTAAGCACATGGCCAGGAGTAACCCCTGAGTGCCACTGGGTGTGTTCCTAAAACAAACAAAAAAATATAAAAACAACAACAAAAAAATCACTCTCTTGGCAGGCTCAAGGGACCATATGAGATGCTGGGGTCAAACCCATGTCAGCAAGGGAAAGGCCCTTCCTGGTGTGCTATATTGCTCTGGCTCCTTGGTCTTGATTTTCTTGACAAGTATTATGAGGGGCTGGGCGGTGGCGCTGGAGGTAAGGTGCCTGCCTTGCCTTGTGCTAACCTAGGACGGACCGCGGTTCGATCCCCCGGTTCCCCATATGGTCCCCTGTGCCTGCCAGGAGCAACTTCTGAGCGAATAGCCAGGAGTAAAGGAGTAACCCCTGAACGTCACTGGGTGTGGCCCAAAAACCAAAAAAAAGAAAAAAAAAGAAAAGTATTATGAGCATATAATACTATAGCTATTTATTTAATACATTATTCTTATACTTTTGGGTTTTAGGGGTTTTTAGAAAAAATTCCTGATAAATTCTTTACTGGTTGTATCCTGAACTCTTTACTACTTAACAAAGTACTGAATAAATGGCATATGACAGATTCTGAAGAACCCTATTGATGAATAAGTATTGTATAAATCCTAATGCAATCTTTGAAAGGCATATTTATAACTCATTTTGATTCTAGCATATAAACTGTCATATAACACTTTCCCTTCTCCTCTCTAATAACATGAGCAGATGTTATGTTTGTTTAAAAGTCTAAGTGATAAATGCTAATAAATAAGCTAATTCAGGTGCTAACTCTTTGCTTATCTTGGCATCAGCACCATTCTTAGACAGGAGCATCAGACAATTGTTGAAACCCTCTAACATTGCAATCTGTATTATGAATGCAGATGAATGTCTTTCTATGCCTGTCAATGTGTGACATGTCTTGTGGTTATAACCAAAGGAAAACAACAGAGGATGTTGTCTACAGAGACTCTAACACTGAATATTGGAGACAGACTTACAATCTTGAATTCCACTCATCCCTTTTCTAACTGTATGACTTGAACTAGTTCTGTGACCTTTGTATATTCCAATCTCTTTATTTTAATGTTATGTGGATTATGTCTACCTACTACTCAAGATGATTGGTAGTTCAATGGTTAAGAAATTAAGCATGTAGAAAAGCGTGTGACAAAATAAATATTATTGTCAAAATTATAGTTATGTCAATATCATTATAAAAGATACCTAAGAGTCCTTTAATTTCCATAACCTATTAAGTAATTATTTGAGAAAGAAAAACAGAGGGGGACATAGTTTTTTAATTGCCATGGATATTTGGAGTAGAGTGAGGTCAAAACTAATGCTTAAATATCTAGGAAGAACTCTAGGAAGATAGAAAAGTCTAGTAGTCTTTCAAAATTGGATTATTAAAAGGAGTGAAAAAATAAAATAAAGATGCATCATCAGAACTATGCCATTTTAAGTTCTTGACTGAGTTCGCCTTTTTTGAAATGTGTTTCCAAACACAATTTCCTCAGAAGAATTGGTTCTTGCAATATTTGCTATTATAAGATTTATCAAATAGCAAGTGATTTTTAAAAATAAGGGCCTTGACCTTTGTCTTGCCAATGGTTGTGAACTTAATCACTTTTTTTGGGTGAATAATACTTCTGTTTGTGGGGTCAGAACATCTCTCTAGAGTTCCTGTGAAGTACTTAACTTTTTTTTTTCAGAACTTTTCATATCAATTCAAATGACTGATTTCTGAGTCTAGCCTTCTGCAGGATCTAAGAAATAATAATGGACTTCTTCCTGAACTGGCTTTCTGATATGAATTCCCATATTTTCTCAAAATATGCTAAAAATCAATATGATTGTTAATAATTACTATCCTGGCAACTGAATGAAATTTCTACCTCTTTCTCTAGCTTTGTAATGAAAGCTGGCTTTATCTAACTTTGTATTTATAGATAATAGGCATTAAATTATTTGAGGTTTTTAAATTTAAAATGGCTAAGAGGGATTTAAACTTGAGCTGGAGCCAATTAAATTGAGGTTAAAATATATTTCTCAAAAATCCTAGAGAAATTGTCATAGTAATTTTTTTATTTTTTGAAGTTTAGTTTATTCATCTTTATAAAAGTAAATAACACTACCCTACTAATAATGCTGTAATGATTTTTAGGGACATAACATACTGAAAAAATATTTTGAAAATAATATGCATCTAGTTAAATGTAGCTACTATTACTTTAACAGCACTTTAGGAAGACTTTCAATTTCAGTGTCACAGGAATACTTCTGCTATTAGGAGTATTAAATCCTTGGGTTTCAGAACATAATAGTTTTAAGGAAAAAAGGCCCTGCTGCAGAGTATGGCAACATCAAAACAATCATCATATATATAAAGGAGGCAAAGTTCTTATTTAAAAAAAGGATTAAGATCTCAAGCAATAGCATAGAGGGCAGAGCACTTGCCTTGCAAGCCAAAAACAAAAGCAAACAAACAAAATGAAAATTAGGAGTACAGAGGTCGGAGAGAAAGCATGAAGGTAAGGCATTTGCCTTGCATGCAGAAGGTTGGTGGTTCAAATCCCGGCAACCCATGTGGTCCCCTGAGCCTGCAAGGAGTGATTTCTGATCATGGATCCATGAGTAACCCCTGAATGCTGCAGGGTGTGACCCCCCAAAAAATATTGTTTTGCGGGAATCTGTGATCAAGCTCAATTGATAACAAATGCAAGACTTTAAATGAAGCTTACCACAAAGAGTGGTGAATTCAGTTAGAGAAATAACTATGCTGACAACTACCATGACAAGAAATAGAAATAGAATGAGAGAAATGAATGCCTGTCTTGGACAAAAGCAGGGGGGGGGAGGAGGGAGATGGAGAGCATTGATGGTGGGAATGTTGCACTGGTGAAGGGGTGTTCTTTATTTATATATAAATATATATAATAATATAATTATATAATAATATATATAAATATACATAACTGAAACCCAACTACAAACATGCTATAATATGATGCTTAAATAAAGATATTTATTAAAATTAAATAAAAAATAAGTTAAATTCCAATATTGTGCAGTTCTTCCCCACCCACACTTGCACTTCCATTGCAACCCTGGTTGTTAACAACTATAGTGAATGAGGCATGTACCACTGGGACCAAGCAATGCCAGGTGTAGCGTCTATAAAAGAAAATGAATAAGATAAAATCAATTACTTGATTGCTTAGTTTTATAGTGCCATAATTCGAAACTGTAGATAATAAATGCCCACCTCCCCAGTAATTGGCTATAAACAATCCTTACTTGGCATATGAATCTACCGAGTTGCAATTCCAGTTGAAAGTCTCTGCTAGCCTCAATTATACTTGCTTATTTGTGTGGTGCACATCATCTAGGCTGGGTGTTCTAGGTTAGGCAAAATCAGATCAACTAAATCTGTTCCACTTGTTTGTCATATTTCTTCTGGTATATGTGGCATGTCTAGGCATATTCTCATAGTGATGGAAGAGATAAAAGACTGAGCACATCCAATGACTCAAAGACTTTTTAAGACTGCACATACCTCACATCTGCAAACATCCTATTAACCAAAGCAAGTCATGTGATTGAACACAGAGTCAAAGGGAAGATGGTGTCAGTCTTTTAGCAGAAGTGTATTTTACTGTTTTACAGAACATGTGTAGATAAGAAAAAGAAAAGGAATAGGAGTAACATTTAGTACATTGTAACTCTACAGTAATTTCTATTCAAGCCTGTCAATACAGGCCATCTAGAGACAGAACAGACTCTTGCTTTAATAATGATTTTGGTTTGCTTTAGTGCCAGTCTTGTACCATCAATAATAGTAGCATGAGAGAAAAGCTGAATGAGTCCTCTACAGCCATACTGAGATAAAGAAAATAAGTGAAATTCTTATTTCAAGATTTGCAACTTTTTGGTTAGTAGCAGTAACTATTCCCAATTGTTTTAAATAGGTGCTCATCAATTTAACCCTGAAAAGGGAGGGTTGATTATAACTCTAAGTTTATTTTCAGAATACTTTCAAAGAGGTAAGTGCAAGAGCCCTTGGTTTTAAGCAACATTAAAATCATCTGAGATTAGATTTCCTGGCATTGCCCTCATCTATAAATAAAGACAGACATATGTCTAGGAGTCTCACTGTGAACTTGGTCAGGACATCAATACAGAGCTCGAGGGTTTGACAAATTCTGGTTATCTAAACATGCCTTTCTAATCCTTTTAATTCTGCATGCGTTTGTAAAATTAGGAGGGAAGATCAATATTTCACTTTTTCAAAATTTCATTATTTCAATTCTCAACATTCAATATTTCAATATTTGTAGAAATAAATTTCTACATTGACTGGATTGTTTTAGAGGAACCATGCCTTGCCTTAACCCTTTGCCTCCATCTGCCCCTACTTCCTTTGCTACCTTGTCTTTCAGGGAAAATCCTTAACCCTGAAATATGTTGTGGTCACATTCTTTGCTTAGATGCCCTCATTTTTACACTGCATTCCTCAAAAAAGTCTTCTATTCTATTAAAAGCCTAACAGACAAAGTGTGGTTGTCACTGGAAAATGTTTTCCTTCTAACCACTTTGATTTAGAAGCTAATTTATACTCTGCATTTAAGTAGGCTCAACTCCATTTCACATTTCTGATTTGTAAAACACATTGCACTGACTAGGGTGAAAGGAAACAATTCAATCAAAAAGATGTTTTCTGTGTGGAGGAAATGAATATTATTTGTTCAACTTGCAATTCAGGATTCTGAGCAAATTACAATGTTTGGCGAAGACACTGGCAAGTCAGAAAGACAAATAAATTGCATGGTGTGACACTAGGCTTAATATTAAGGTTTCCTTAAAACAGTGGGTATTGGCTGCAGGCAAAATATTAAACTGAAAATCACTGGTTTGCAAATTCTTGATCATCAGTTGTAATCCTAAGAATATATTTAATTTCCTATTTAGTCCTAATTTTCTTTTGTTCCTTAATGACACTTTTCTCCTCTCAAAAAATAAACCATCTATTGTCAGTCCACAGAAAACAGATATTGCCAACTCAGTAATCTTATTGTGAGGCATTACTTAGTGAGAGTAAAAACAGGTCCCCTTGGAACCATAAATTTACCTTCATATCCCCTGGTTTTTAATATATTAATATATAGAATTGAAAACTAATTCTTTTTTTTGTAATTTTTGTTTGCCTTTGTTTTATTGAGGGTGCAGCGCTTGGCTGTGCTTAGGTTTACTCCTGGATCTGCGCTGAAGGATCACTACTGGAGGGAGTTGGGGGATCACATTGGGTGCTAAATATTAAATATGAGACAACGATTTGCAAGCCCAGCACCTACTCACTCTACTATTCCTCCAGCTCCTTTCCTATGTAATTTTTAATGTGTTTGTGAATAGAGGATAAAGATTTATAGTCAAGAAATAGAGTATACAGCTTGAACTACAGATGTACTTTTCTATTTGTTAATCCTTAAATTAATCCCCGATCTTCCATATTTTGAAGAAAAGGTCTGGCAGCGTTCACAAGAAATGAATACAGAAATAAATACAGAAATAAGTTGGTAAATCTTTGATTATGTACTGTAATTAGTATTTAATATTTAGTACTTAGATTTCATCAGAAAAATGCAGGCCAGAGCAACAGTGAGAAATATCCTCATTTTAGTGAGACCAGCATACATCAAAAAAATACAACTTATATTGTGAATATAGGGATAAAATAATACTCATCCACTGATGGTGGGAAGGTCTACAAATTCAACAATTATGGAAAAATTATGATGACTTCTCAAGAAAACCAGAATTGAACTTCCACTTGACCCAGAAATTTTACTTCCTAGTAACTCCCAAAAAATATTTTCCAGAAAGGAAATTCGACACCATTATAACTTAGCACTATCAGGAGTGTTCCCTAAGAATAGCCAGAAGTAAGTCCTGAGATGGAAGGCAGGTAGGAAGGAAGAAAGGAAGGGAGAAAGGATTGAAGGAAGGAAGGAAGGAAGGGAGGGAGGGGG
>PVKC010003482.1:0-27601 GCA_004027635.1 Crocidura indochinensis | reverse complement strand
AGGAAAAGAAGGGAAGGAGGGAAGTGAGGAAGGAAAGAAGGAAAGGGAGGAAGGGAAAGGTATGAGGAAAGGAAGGAAGGGAGGGAAGAAGGGAAGGGAGGAAGGGAAGGAGGGAAGAGTGGGAGGGATGGGGTGGGTAGTAGGGAGGGAAGGGGAAGGGAGGAGAGGGAAGACAGAGGAAGGGAGGAAGGAATAAAGGAAAGAGGGAGGGAGGAAGAGAGTGAAAGAATCAGGAAGGGAGGAAGGAATAAAGGTATAAAAAAGGAGGGTAGGAAGTATGGAATGGAAGAAAGGAAGGAATAAAAGCGAGAAAATGTAAGGAAGACAAAAAAGAAGGAAGTAAATCTTTGGTGAAATGTAAATTCCATCTCTTTGAAGGATATGTGTAGATAAGAGTAACATAAAGTATTATAATATGGGAAGTGTTTAGATCATATTCATATATATCCTATCTCCAACCACATTAGTCTTCTACCTGTACTTGAACATCAATCACTAGGTACTAATAAAAATTTAGAAAATTCTTTGACTTTGGAAAGCAAAATGACACTTAATACTTGTTGAACTCTATGTTCCATTCTCTGTGCAAAGTTAATATCTATAGAATTTTTCTTTTATTGTATTTAACAGCCCCATGAAGTGTCTTATAATATCAGCATTATAGAAATAATAAAAAAAACAGTTTCAGAGACCCATAGCAATTAAGGGTCAGTGTCTGACAGATAAACTTGGTGGTATGATTTTGTGAGATTTTCACATTTAAGCTAAAAATGGGAATGTCTTAACAATAAAGATATTTTATCCTGTACATCTATGGGAAACCTGCTAAGAATAAAGAAAAGAATTCAGATTCTCTTAAAATAAAGTGTTAGAAATATTTAAATGGATGCTCAAAGCATATCAATACAAAGATGAGTGAGGAGAGTAGATTTTGATCTTTCCCTTTATTCCACCCTCACTTTAAGAAATAAGATTTCTTTTTAATGTCATTTCTTCCATGGTTGCTGTGCTTCAGTTTTAGATGACTCTTCTCTTTCCCAGAGCAATTAACAGGTAATATCCTTATTTTACCATGTGAAACTTGTCGTCTGATTTATATATCATTCTGCCTGAGGCATATTTTTCATACTCACCTGGGTGCATGTCAGTTAGTGAATTGAGCTCTTTTAGGTTTCAAAAGGAATTCCCTTTTCCATAGGAGATTCAAGTAAGTGAACAAAATTAATGTTCCTTTTACTCACCATCTCCTTTAATTAGTGCGACCAAGAGCTAACAATTATCTTATCTGTCAAATACCTTGACAGCTTGCTGTTGAATCAAAACAAAACAGCTTCCTTCAGTCTCAAACCCCTACCAATTGACCTTTAAGGTTTTAGTAGTAAAGACATACTTACATGTCTTTAATGTGATCTTCATATCTCAGTTTCAAGTCCCTCAGACTCATGTCCAACAACATAAACTATTAATTTTCAACCTTTCACATCTGTGGAATATCATTGGTCTGTGGACTGGTGGTTGAAAATCCTATCTTTAGACCCTTTGTTTCTCGATCGTGGATATTTTGACTAACAAATGTCATTACATGGTGGAGGTTACCTCATATTATGAATTTACACTGTCAAAATATTCTTAGCAATACTAGACAGATGGAACCAATCCAGGGTGCAAAACAAATGCTACTGAAACTTTTTAGAGCACTCCAAATGGAACGGTACTTGCTGTTCTTATCTTATAATATGCCCATTGCTATCATTTTTTCCCCTAACAATCTGTCTATGATGACAAATTCTATTCCATTTACTTCATGAGAGATCGTGTTTCTAAGCCATATGTTGTCACTAGAAGAGGAGTCCAGTTCTAGTCTTTAGTCTTTTAAATAAATGGGATATTACCTCTCAGATTACTTCCATTATCTTAGTATTCATCTCAGTCTGATTCTGTTTCTTAGCAATTTTCTTGACAGAAAAAAAATATAAACCTAAAGAAAATTTGTAATAGCAATGTTGTAGGAGGGAAAAAAGTTATCTAATTTATCTTCTCTGCCAAATTTTTTGATTCCCATTTTGAGGGAATGATCTGTCTCCTACCATGAGCTGACATGGTACTCCTGGCTCTCTAGCAGAACTGAGCAGCTGGCAAACACAGATGGGTTTCTGTGTTGATTCAGTGCAGCTTCTCCCATGTAAATCTTCATTTTCTCATTATGCCCATTAAGCATTTATTTCAGAACCTTCTTTCTACCATGGTTCCACCCTATTTACTATGAATAAACTATTATTTTAAGATAAACATCATTTACAATGAATTTGTGACCCCAATATAATGATTAGATTTAGGAGTAAACACTTACTCTACATTGAAACCATACAAACAGCACCTCTCTCATCATTAACAACCAATAGTCATAGGTTTATTTACCAGCGTCCATTCTTTTTTCTATTTGTCCCTTATATGGTCATTTAATAGTGCTTAATATTTAGATATAGCATACAAGTTTAGCTTTACTATGTTATCTAGTTTTATATGGTCATATAATCTATTAAAATTTCTGCTATATCCAGCAACCCCCCTTTTTTTAATAGAGTTCCACCAAATTGTTATATCACTACAACCTGGTTCTTTATCTTCACCCAGGAAGAGGAGTCTGGACTCTTCCCTTAGAATTTGGGTTAACTTTAGTGGTATACATTTTAACTAAAAGAAATAATCAGAAATAATGCTGTGGGATTTTAAAACCAAACTAATAAAAGTCATCCAGCTTCTACTTAAATCTCATGGACTGCTGTTTCTGGTGTCACCAGTCACAATATTAAAAATAGCATTTTCCTAAGACCACAATGCAAGTAGGGATATGCATAGATACCTGGGCCAAAGGTGCATTGAACTTACAATCAAAATTAAGTCCATCATGATTGTCAGTCTTCAGAGATAGTTATATCATTTAAGTCTTCTGGTTACAATCACAGTGACATCTAACTCACATTATGAAAGGGAATGAGCACTTCATTAGGCAAGGATGATCATTCAAGTTCTCTTTGAATCCCCTATTCCAAATAGTTTTAGCTGAGCACTATGGCTGTTGTAAGTGCTACAATTTTTACTATAGTAAAGATAGCTGGTAGAAAACTACTATTTGATTAGTACATTGCTATAAAAAACATGATGATGGAATATGTATATGTAAAGTGATTTTTCTACTGGATGTTTTTCTGTGTTAAGCTATAAGCTTTGCCATTAAGCAAAACACTAAGGCAAAAATTGTTTGATATACCTACCTGTCTTTCATCCCCTCAGAAATATAAAAGAAAAATTTGAGTTGCATGAGTTCAGAAGGGTAAAAGTAGATTTTAAGTTCTTTAAAAAAAACTTAAGTTTTTCTTAAGTTCTTTAAAACCCACTTTAATCTAAGTACTTCTAGATCCAGTGCCATTTACATACCTCTATATGCAACACATACATTATAATTTTAGGATTAGGTAACTAAGTGATCTCTAAAATTTTGAACAATGCATTTCAATATATATTGAAGATTTATTTTTCTCTAGAGTCTCATCTTCATTTGATGGGGAACAATATTATTATTGCCAGATACTTCTAAAAGAAACTCTCCATTGTCCTCAATCAGTCCCAGGTATATGTTATATGATTCTACAAATTTTTCTTCAAATCTTGCTGACTCACTATTTAACCTGCATTTTAAAATCTATTCACATTTAGTAAATATAACATTCAGCTGAGAATTTTCTATTCTATACGTATATGTATATTACTATTTGTAGAAGTGAATATCAAGAATGAACTCTGACTTAAACTTGTGGAGAAACACTTCAAACTATAACTCCCAAGAAAAGATACATATATGTGTATATATAAACCATAAAAAATATATGCAAGAAAGCTAACAGATTTTACAATACCCAGAATATCATTTACATTCAGATTTTATGAGCAATTCAAATGATGTTTTCTGCTTTAGTTTTTGTTAATAGAATATTCAGCATTTTGCATTTTGTTGTCAATTCTGCCTTCCTGTGACCTAGAAAATTTTCTCCGTTTCTTATGCTTTCCAGAGTAAAACTCACATCTTTCTAAAGTGTCAAGACCCATTATTTTTAGAATATTCCACAACTGGAATTTGCATTATTATTTCTTCATGACTGAATTCAGGCTGTATATTGTGGCATCAATATCATAGATGCTATTATGTCCGTGTTTTATATCAATCTGGGATATAATTTTCATCCATTAATCTAATTAATTATGATATAGTGTTTATATTTTGACTGTTTATATATATATATATATTTTACTTTAGCAATTTTCAAGTGATTCTAGAATTGACTGTGAAGATTTCCATAAGATTTTCATCTTACAGAACTTTTCCCGTCATGTGATTTTAGTACCCACTGATGAATCTCACATACATCTAATATTACATTCTGCTTTCTACTAAGGAAACTCGGCTAGGAATATGGAGGTTCATTTCTTTCACATATAGACCTTAAGTCATTTCTCTTTTGGTTCCCAATATTTTCTGCTTAGTTCAGAGAGTCCCTGGATCGTCTCCACAGTTCTTTGGCACTAGCCCTGGGATTATTTTAGTTACTTTCTTTGCAGACTCTTATTTCAGTTTTCTCTGTTGTGGTTATAGTTCATGTCACAAGTTTCGTGATTAAACTTTATCACAAGTTTAATAGAATGTGTTGGATTTCCTTATCTTACATTGATGAACTTCCTGTTCACTCCTCACCCTTTACTCTCTATGTTTCTGTGAACTTTGAGATATTATCATTATTATATCCCCATCATTTTATTTAGTATTAAGAAGAAAGTGGAGGGCCTGGAGAAATAAAACAGTGGTTAGGGTGGCTTTCCTCACAAGCAGCAAACCCAGGTTTTATTCATGGCATCCCATATGGTCCCCAAGAATACCTGGTAAGTACACGATAGGGAAACGTGTTTCCTCCCACCAGAGTTTACCATAATTTTTCTCTTACTTAGATGACAGTTAAGAAAATCTACTCCTATACCAGAAGTAGCATCTGATCTTCGGTTAACCCTCAGGTTGTTTACTTGGCAGAAACGTGTTTCCTCCCACCAGAGTTTACCATAATTTTTCTCTTACTTAGATGACATTTAAGAAAATCTACTCCTATACCAGAAGTAGCATCTGAACTTCGGTTAATCCTCAGGTTGTTTACTTGGCAGAAATTCAGTTGGTGGAAATTCTCACAATAATTCCTTAGCTTTGGAAAGTTTCCTTTCATGAACAGTGTTTGAGTCTTTTTCTCTGAAGAACCTTCCTAGAATTAACCAAACTGTGTATAAATATTCAGAATCTTTTGGCATAATTTTTCATTATTCACTAATACTAATCTGCTTGTAAGTAGATATCAAATGTAAATGGGAGACATTATAGATTTGAGCTTTCATTTTCTTTCCTTAAAACTTTTTAAAATATAGTTGTTTTATTTATGAACCATGGTTACAGAAATGTTCATAGTTGGGTTTCAGTCATAGAGTGTACACCAACCTTCACCAGTGTAACTTTCTGCTAACTATTTACCCCATCCCCTTCCCTATGTGCTGTATATTTAATTGTGGCAGCAAATCCAGATGATGCCTGCTTTGTTTGCCCTTGTTTTAGTTCTGGTTTCCTGAAGACCCAATGAACAGTTCCCATGTACACAGTTTCCTATCTCAAATGATTTTGTCACTTTACTTTATGTACCATGGACTTTCTTAGTATGACAGACTGTCTCAATAATGGGAAAAGATAGGTCAGAAGTGGTATAAATTTAAGGTTTCTCAGGGGATCCCTTTTAAGCAAGAGGGACAGAAGTAAATAGCTCACTGGGATAATTCTAGAAGAATCCTACATGTTTCCACAAAAGGAAACTAAATTTCAATTTGTCCTATCAGTTACCTATTCACTAATGTTCCTTCATTGTGTTTACACTTATCTCCCTTATTTCTTACTTACTCCCTTGTAATTCTTTATTTCAAATTAATAAAGTCCAGCCAAGCCTTTGTTTTAGGTTTATCTTAGGTGGGAATGGTTGCAAAGTATTAAAAGTTTCAGAGAAAGTACTATTATAACTTCTTGGCAATTGTTTATGATCTGGTAATATGCATATTTGTATATTCTTATATATTTTAAAATATATAAGAAGTTACCTATTGTGAAATAAAAAAATATTCCAGAAACCTATCCTTCTCTTTAGTTTTTTACTGTCCTTCATAATGAATCTCCTTTTTTTGTTAAGTAAAATTCTGAAATGACCATTATTTTGAGGTTTTGTGCCAGACATTATGAAACAGAATGAATAAAGTCTTTTGGAATCTCATGCATTCTAACAGTATTAGAGCTTTACTGTAGCATATTCTAACACATTATAATTAGATTTTCATAATGAACTTATTCAGAAAACATGACTGGAATTAGATGATATTTGCCAGAACTTCTTCTAGGATTGAGAAAATAAGAGTTAAAAATGAATGTGGAGGAATTAAGGAAAGATTGTCCAGTGGATAGGGCATTTACTTTACATGAGTTCTATTTGAGTGAATCTCTAGGATCCCATATGGTCCTTTTGAGCCCACCGGGAATAATTCCGAGCACAGAGACAAATATAACCCCTGAGTACTGCTGGGTGTGGCTCCAAAACATATAAGAAAAAAAAAATAACACCCCACTCTTCTTCATTATAATTAGATTCAGATGAGAATAAAGAAAATAATCTCATTTGTGGGGAATGAGATAATTTGTGGGGAAATACTATGATGGGGAAGTTCTATTTTTCTAGAAATATAGGAATTCTCAAAAACTCTTGTTCACTCCCATTTTAAAATTTTAGTACCAAACCTAGATAGGACACAATGTGTATTTCAGAAATATACACTGAGTAAATGATATATATTAAAAAATGAGTCATATTTAAGAAACTACAAAAGCAAATACTATCATAAAACTAAATCAGATAGGTAGTTATAGAGATGGACAAACGTCCAGATTTATAGGACATTGAAATCTATATAGAACTTGTAACTTAATTCTAAATTACTTTTTATTTTTTGGGTTTGGGGTCACACCTGGAGGTGCTCACAGCTCAATGCTGGTACTTAGCTACTTCTGATGGTACTCTGGAGAGTGCCAGCTATTGAACCTGGGGATCCTGTGTGCAAGGTAACACGCTACCCACTTTGCATCTCTCCAGACCTCCTGGTAATAAATTCTAATAGTAAAAAAGGAAGTCAGGCATTAGAGAGGCCAGAATCTATTCAGTAGTTAAAATGGTACCATTTGCAGATATTACAAAAATGGATCAGAACTAACAAATCAAGTATCAGGAAAATAAAAAAGAGGGCTATACTGCACTTCACAAGTCAAATTGTAGGTGTTCAAAATATGGTACTAGTAGCAGTGATATGAAAACATGGTTGACTGAAAAGTAGTCTTTCCAAAGAGTAAAATAAATTAAAATTGGCATGTGTTGATTATAAGAAATGGAGTGCAGGAAGAAGCACAAGTAATGGTTAGGGTTCTTTTGAGAAGTGGTCATGTGAGACTTGGACCACCACTGGATGTGCTCAGAGACTACTCTGCTTGTGCTCATAATTGACACTTAGCAGTGCTCAGGGGGCCATAGATACATGAAGACAGTTGTCAACTCCATACAAGTTAAGTGTCTTACCAGCTATGCTATCTTTCTAGTTCATGTGTAGATTTCTGACCAAAATAGTCACCATCTGGGATCATGAAAATAGAAGTAAATTTATTTTGATTATTATTTTGGGTTTTAGGCCTTACCTAGTGATGTACATTGTTACTTGTGGCACTGCATTTGAGAGATTATGCTAGGAAGACTGAATGGTCTTATGGGATTCCTGGAATTAAACATAGATGAGCAACATACATGGCAAACATTCTACCTGCTATACTATTTCTATGTCTCAGGGGGTAAGGATTATGGGACAGGAATTCTGTATGGAATGGCACTGAGGAAAAAAGTTTTGTCAAGGTTGTTCTATATTTCATTGCCCTCTGCCCATATATGATTGAAAGCAATAGCTTGGGCCGGGTGGTGGCACTGAAGGTAAGGTGCCTGCCTTACCGCGCTAGCCTTGGACGGACCACGGTTCGATCCCCCGTGCCCCATATGGTCCCCCAGGCCAGGGGCGACTTCTGAGCGCATAGCCAGGAGTAACCCCTGAGCGTCACTGGGTGTGACCCAAAAAACAAAACAAAAAAACAAAAAAAAAGAAAGCAATAGCTTTTTAAATTAAAATATATAACTATAAATTGTCATTTAACATTAAGTAGCATATTTATGCACAAATATTATTAATGTATAACCAAATAAATTTAAATGTATTTTAACTTATATGAAAAGGTAGTAAATTAATTTTTTGATCATGTAAATCTCTTATTTTATTTTGTTTGGTTTGGGATCACACCCATCTGTATTCAGGACTTATTACTGGTTCTGTGCCCAAATTGCTCTGGCGTTCTCCAGAGATCATCCAGTGTGCCACAGATCAAACCCAGGTCAAGGTGAGCTCTAGTTATTGAACTCTCTCTTGAGTCCCCATGTCTCATTATTTTTTGTTTTGCTTTGTTATATGCAAAATATTTAAATGGAGGTTGAAATGGAATTTTGTTTTGTTTTGTTTTTCTGTTTTTGGGTCACACCCAGCAGCACTCAGGGGCTACTCCTGGCTCTACCCTCAGAAATTGCCTTAAGCAGGCTCGGGGGTCCATTTGGGATGCCAGGCTTCAAACCACCATTCTTCTGTATGCAAGGCAAATACCCTACCACTGTGCTATCTCTTCGGTCCTGCAATTAAAATGGAATTTAAATGGAGTTGACATAGCAAGTTAAATCATTTAAAGAAGGCATGGGTTTAAATTCTGATTGTTGAGCAAAAATGTCCTAAAAGACTTTTGTATAGAAGACACTATCACTGTTTAGCCTAAGAGAAAACAGTCACATGCATACTAAATTTGTGTATGTCTATGGTCACAATCTTTTACCTTTAATTCATTTCAACACACATAATCTTCAAGAGGGAAAAATTCTGTTTCTTTCAGCTTTGCCAGTAAAATATAGAAGTTGGGGAGCACAGAGATAGTATAACTGGTAGAGAATATGTCTTGCATGCAATTGACTAGGTTTGAATCTAAGCATCACTAATAGTTACTGAAGTTTGGCAGGAACGATTGGTCTTGAGCAGAGTCAGGAGTAAGCCTTGAGCACCACTGTGTGTGGCCATAACCCTCCAAAAGTAAAATACATAAGTAGTTTTCATACCAGAGGAATATGGGTTATTCTTTATTTTATATAGCAAATCTCCAAAGACAGAAAGTATAAAAAGTATTAAAGTAATGTCTCAATGGAGGAGAAGAAATAGGAATTAGCTTTGCTGAACAAATGAGGAAGAGAGAAATGCAGAGGGTAGAAACTCACAGACCAAAAGTCTATTATATTCATACACCAATTGAGGTTTCTTAGAGAAGATATCTCCTGTCCTTCCATAGCTGTTCCTGAATCAGAGTCCTAGCTAATTTAATTTACTCTTGTTCACTTCTTGGAACAGGGAGGATGGAGGAACATAAATAAGATTTGAAATATATCCCATTATAGACTCATGTGAGCTATTTCCATTTGAATCTGTTCTTGAAACTGGTTTATGGCTTTATCAATACAGCTTTATATATTTCTAAAGCCATCCTTCCATAATCATCTAACATTTTCCAGGAAATAAAGCAAGGTACATACTGTAACTGTTGATCATGGGAAATGAGAGATTGATTCTACTGTACAATACACTGAAACAGATCACTGAAAATCTAAACAAAAAGGTCAAGACTGGAACTTGGGACAATGATTTTTCCAAGTTTATACTCTTAGCTTATCATACTTATCAGGAAAATTTGACATGAGAAATAACAGTAAATTAACTATGATTAAAGTGTGTGATGTTTATAGCATAGTTTAATCTTCCAGTGAAGAACATGTTTATTTGGCTTGAAAGTAGTTTATTCGGGGATTCATTGCCTCAATCTTTATCTATCTTAGACCCTAAGTGGGACTCTCAGAAATATATACATTACTGACTTATGCAAACCTGCTCCTCAACTGTGTTTAGCTCAGTGAGGCTTAGAGAAGGAAAATTAAAACAGGTCCTATGCATCTGTGTCCTCTTTGAAGCATATCACAAAAAACAGTCATTCTGGGAATATCATAAACAGTTTTCTCCATCTGTCTAGCTTAATCTATTTGAGGATTAAACCTTCTGGCTTCTCAGAATATAGGGTTATGCTGGAGGCTCTATCACTTATGATATATGTTTCCTGAATGCTGGTTATTCCAATGTAAGTGATAGATTTGGGGCATTCTGTTTACTTAAAGAATCATGACTTTCTTGATTTATACTAGAACATCTGGCTTATTTTTTCCTCCAGAAATTGTTGCTTAAACTGAAGCCATTTAGCCAAAGATAAACTACCCCCTGAGGTTTACGGGTGCCTACTTATTTATAACCAGAAATCTACTACTTCTTGAATTATTTTGGTTAGAGGACATGAATTATTTATAGTAATGGGCTTCATCAATGATAAAAATATTGGAAGAGATCTTCTGGAACTGAAGTTCCTAGTATAATTACAGTGTCACCTACGAGGTCAGATCTACTTTTACTCTTTCTCTGTTGAACATAAGAAAAGCATTTGGGAGATATTACAAGAAAAAAATTCCTGCCCCAGTTTTATATATTTATGTGATTAGAATTTTATTATTAAAAACAAATGTGGATATAAACTTAATATGTTATGGAGGTATTTTTGGTCCCTGAGTCCTCATTTTTGATTTGACATTTTAGTCTTTCTTATTTTTTTTGGTTTGTTTTTGGACTATACCTATTGGTGCTCAGGATGTACTCCTTGATCTACACTAAAGGATTACTCCTGGAAGAGCCCTTGGGAACCATATAGAATTGTAGAGCTGGTTACCCAATTCAGCAGCTTACAAAGCTAAAACCTTACCCACTGTATTTTCTTTCAGGGCCAATGACCCTGTCTTTACTGTCAATAATTTGCTTAAACTGGTAACCCTGAATTTAGACCACAGTGTGCAAATTGCTCTTTGTTAGGAAAAAGGGAAGAATACTTAGACAATTTTTAGCTTTCTTCACTGTTTCAGATTTTTTTTTTCTGAGAATTTCAATTTTACCTCTCTATGGCTTATATTGACATTTCATTCAAGCTTAACCAATGCAAGCTCAATAAGGCAGAAGGAAAAGCTCTGGTGAATTATATAGAAATGGATTAATTACCCATGCAATTTAGGTAAAGACGAATGGTTAGCAATAAAAAAAAACATGAAAACATTGGGTGTCAATTCATTCATTATGTTTACATATTAAGAAAAAATTTGAAATACAAATATTTTGCTTTTCTTTACCGAATCATCATATTTGTTGGGGCATATTCCTTTTTTAATTTTATTAAATAATTGTAATTTACATTATCAATAGTTGAGTTTAGACATATAATGTTCAAACACCAATCCCACCACTAGTGCAACTTCTCCACAATAGTGTTGGGACATAACTTTACTAGAAATATTTGAAACTTAAAATTTCCCTTGGCACTATTGTACCAAAGAAAAAAAAGTATCCCAATACTATAAAATATAGGTTAAAATATTAAGTTAAAATACACATTTAGTGCTTTACATTATTTTATTATCAATGTTAGTGTATGTTAGTAAGATATGACATGAAAAATATATTTATTCCTCAGATAAAGAGAGACAGATTCTTAAGCATTCCATTTGATTTTAAAAACATCAAAAAGGAATGACGATCAGGAAAAAACAACAACAAAAGAGAAGCAATGTAATGTAAGCGTGATCTTTGGATTTTTCTTGCCATACAGATTAGGAAATTGCCATTGGTCCTATGATCATCTCCAAACCAGAATTCTCAAAAGTTATGTTTGCCTGAGACCCTTGTAGCCAAGTCAACATTCTGTGACCTAAGTTAAAGACCATTAGAAAAATTTGTCCAGTTATGGTCAGATACTTTTTTTACTATATAGAACACTCAAAGTGCTCTCAGGTTTTACCCTTCTATGCTCATGATGAAATTTAGAGAGCATGGAAGGAGAAATTGAGCTTAATGTGGTGCAGCTGTGAAAGCATCTCCTGATCTCTGAGCTATTTGCTTGGATTTTGTCTAACTGAGCTCTAACAGATTGCATACGCTTTGTTCATCTAAACCAAGTGTATGAGATCCACCCTTGACTCCCTTAAAAAAATCCTTTCAGAAATTACTGGATGAGGCCAGGGAAACATTTTGAAGTAGAGCATATTACTAGTATTTGCAAGACTTTGAGTTTAATCCCAGATACATCATTCTTTATTTCTGGACTAAACTTTATTTCTGAGAGTAAAGTCCTTAGAGGCACAATTTGTGGCCTAAAAAAGCGTCAGGAGCTTCCTAAAACTTTTGGCTCTGGAAAGATGATGATCACTTAACCAACATTGCCCTGGGTGTTTTTTGTCTGATCATCCTACTGCCTGTTGTCTACTGAGTACTATGTATTGTTCTGCATTCACTTTCTACCAGTTTGGAGTAGGGATTATAGTTAGCACCCCACTGTTTTCTGCAGCAAAGTCATGCAACTTTTTTTATTTTATTTCACCTCAATTTACAGAATACATTCACTAACATACTTTCTCTAAATTGCCCAATTTCCCTTCACCCACATCTTGCAAAAGGGAATGCATCATTGAGTACATGTGTTAATTTAGCTCTCCATGTATTATTTCTTTCCCACATCATTTGAGATTTTGTCTGAATCTGGAAAGCTTGTAATAAATGTTTCTCCAACAATATCTTATTTTTTCTAATTATTGATATCAAGAATTTTTTGTCAGAAAAGTAACTCTATAGTCTATGAGCTCTAAATCTGGACCTGAAATTCTTGCCTAAATAAATAATATTGGTGAATATTTTGTATTATTTTTTCTGATGAAGAAAGTCTTTAAAGGTTTATAAAAACATTAATATTATGTTTTTAAATATTATAGAAAATATTATGTAATCTTAGATGTTCTAATGAAATCATTATCTTGTGCAAATAAGACTCCATTTTTCTTTTGGCAAGTGTATGAATATTCTTGATATAAATGCATTGCATATCGGATGAGGAACTAATAGTTTCGAATTCTTTGGAAGCACTCATGAATAAGACTATTAAATATCTTTATTCTATTTTTGAGAGTTATCACTAATGTATCAAGCAAATGTTAATTGAATAAAATTAATTTGATGATATTTTTCCAGCATTGAATATAGCTATTTCATTTAATATAAAAGTAGATTTCCTTTACATGTAAAATAAAAAAGTTTAGAAATTTTTGTAAGATTATAATATATTAAAGGTTGTTGTATTAACAAATCCATGTGTTTGATGCTATCTCTTTTATCATTAAACATTATTTGATTAGTAAAGTTTTTTCCTTTTTTTTCTGGAAATGCGATTGCTCTTTTTTATACTTGGACAACTAAATAATTAAATGAGTCTACATTTCAAGCAAAAGTATAGGTTTGTCAAAAGTTGGAAACAAAGTTTGGACATAAACTGGATGATCAAAGTGAATGTTTTCCAAATGGTTATACCTAAAGGATCAAAAGAGATAGAGGGAAAGAGAGAGACAGAGAAAAAGGGGCACAAAGAGACAGATATATTTTAAGTACCTTCAGAGCATGTGACATAAAACACACATTAATATACATTGAAGTCAGGGACAACTAGATGTCTGAATTATTCAATATAGAGGCACTATAAGTTCTAAGAAAAATCCAAGTACTGTTTAACTCCCTCTTATCTCCTTGGACTGCACATTCATATTCCCCAAAGTATGGGTAAATTGGACTTATTCTTGCATTTTATTATAATAAGCATGGATTACATAATTAGTCTTGATACTTTATAGTAATATTTGCTAAATACATTAGAAATATAGGAGAAAATATTTTCCTAAGTATAAGTGCATTTGTTTAGACATTGACATGCTACTACGAGTTGTAGTAAGGTTGTCACTTGTGTCTACTTACTTCATTTTGGAATGAATATAACTTGGTAAAACACTTAATTTCTTTGGCTTTAGCAGAGATCCTCAACATTGACTCACACCATCAAGTTAAATTAAATGCTGCTCAGGTTACCTAAATAGCAATAAATATTGAATTGTACTATAATTATTTGTGGCAAATAACTGTTATTTTATTTTATTTTATTTTTTTTTTTGGTTTTTGGGTCACACCCGGCAGTGCTCAGGGGCTACTCCTGGCTCCATGCTCAGAAATTACTCCTGGCAGGCACAGGGGACCATATGGGGCACCGGGATTCGAACTGATCACCTTTTGCATGAAAGGCAAACGCCTTACCTCCATGCTATCTCCCGGGCCCCATAACTGTTATTTTTTAAATAAATAAATGAGCCCAGCAATGAATAAATGTGAGAAATGAGTGACAGTTTTGTGTAAAACCTATTTATAAGGGACTTGCTGTTTTATTATTTGTTTGTTTGGGGGGCACAAGTCAGTAGTGCTTAAGTATTATTCTTGGCTCTGTGATCAGGAATTACACCTGATGCTGTTTGGTGAGGCAATGGAAAGGATGGAGACCTTTATGGGATGCTAAAGATGAAACCCGAATGGGTCTTCTGCAAGGCAAAAAAGCCTACATGCTGTATTATTGCAATGAACCAATTTGGGTAACATTTTTCAAGTATCTTTGGATTTATTATTGTGTGATAAGTTAATTAATCAGGAATGATCATTAGATTACCTGAACTGTAGTGATGTAAAAAGTTATTATTTATGTTGTGTTGGATTATTTTGTTCATTTTCTTTTGTAGCTACATGGTCTCTGAGTGATCCCTGGGGAATTATAATAAGAACCGAGCAGAAGGCTGCTTTATCTAAGCTTCTGCAATATCTTTGCTTGACACCCCATGTTGAACAAGAGATTATTAGTAGCTCCCAACAATTACAAGTGTACTTTTCTTGGCAGAGAATTCTCTGCTGCTTTGTGCATCAAACTTATACTGAATCAGCATTAAAATCAGATTATTCAGGGAAGGGGCCCGCCTCTCCTTGTCATGGGAAATAAGACATTTCTAAGGAAGCTTGGAACACAGAGACTTTCTTTGAGTATAGACATAGTATTTTTGTAAATCATTGATTTAGATTCTCTAGGTATTTTCCTTGTTTCTACCCACTATAATATCTATTATTACCCTCCTGCTCCCATACCTAAGTTGTGGTGTCTTTCTAATTAAGTCCATATAAACTAATTTAGTCCAACTAAATTAGGCTTTGAGAGCTGTCTTTGTATTTGATGGGATATGGCCCATTCTATGTTGTGGAACCTTCAGAGAAGTATGCTATGTGGAAAATGAAACCCATGTGTGAATACCGAGTTAATTAGTATGAAAAGTCCCATTTTCCATCATATTTCTTGCCAGCAGCTACGATTAGGAGCACTTACACTTTCCAGCTCTCCTGATATTTTTTAAACTAGATCTAACATAAAGATTCCAAAATATCTTATTTTGTGATATTATATATGCATAAGAAAAAGGGAATTAGTATTCAAAAGTATCACATGCTTTTGTACGTGTGCATGTATTGAATGTTTGCTAGAGATCATGGCATGATTGGTAGATATAAAGTAGGAATATTTACTTCAAAAAAAATTTTTTTTTCTTGGGGCCACACATAATGGTGGTCAGCAGTAATTCCTGATTGCACTCAGGAATGTACCCCACCCCTGGCAAGCTCAGGGGAATCATGTGAGATTCTGGGACTAAACTCAGGCTGACCAAATGCAAGGAAAATACTTTATTCTTACCCATTTGCTGTACTATTTCTCCACTCTCTCGTCCAAAATGTCTTACGCTGTAGCATTTTTAAAGACTTTTAATCATTGAGAGACTTTTTAAGGTAGTTCTTAATGAAAACTGCTTAAGACAATAGTTTCAGAGTAAGATTGATATCAAGTTGAATTTATATATACATAGACATACATATGTGTGTGATCGTGAATATTATTTACATGATAGAGACTAAAATAAGATCTTTGAATTGTGTTGAATAAGTTTAATGAGTCTGCTGAATTTAGGGAGTTTAATAAGGAAGTAAATGTATTAGGAAAGACAGGAAGAGTGTGGCATGTTATATTTTGGGTAGAAATGCACATCGTTTGAACAAATATATAATCAAGGAGGGTGTATAGGAAATCAGAAAAGAAAATCAGCAACTTCTTTTATTGCTAAAGCTATTTAGACTGAAAGGCAAGAGCATTTACCAACCTTATGTATGTGTGCAACTGTTTGTAAATCCTGATTCCTGCAAGAGCAGAATCAATACACTGTAGTATAATACCAATTGTGGATTTGGAAATAACAAGGAGAACTTAAAAGACAGACTTCTTGTGTTTTGGTTTTAGGGTCTAGTATAGATAGAGCCAAAAGATACTGGTCTGACTTTCAATGCAGTCTTTCTCGAACTTTCTAAACATGTCCACACATGGAAGGTACATATGTCTATTTGTCTTTCACCATAACTTATAATTATCCAGATTGCTTATTAACAAGTTTAGTAATATTATACAATATATGTGATTTACCCAGGAAAAAATTCTCTGTAGTTCTCTGGTTTTCATGCATACATTTACATTTTATTTCCTCTTTATATGTGTTAGATATTAAGAAATAATGTGTAGTGAATCATATGAAAAAGGAAGAACATAATGTATCTTGGCACTAAAACTATTTGAGAGCATATTCAATGAAAATCCCCTTTAAGTTTAAAAGGAAGAAAGAAAGCATGTTTTAGAAGAATAAGCAAGATTATAGAATGTGATAGGAATGTATCAAAGAAATTCAATTATATTTGCATTCTTCCATTAGTGATCTTTTTTTTTAAAATACATATACATAAAAGTATTTTAAGTAGTATAAAAGATAGGTAGATAGCATATTCTTTGTCTTAATAGTGAGGAAAATGAAATGATCAATGAAAGCAGAGAAGAAGATGAGAGGGACTTAAACTATTTTCCTTTCATATGATTCCACTTAATGAACCCTGGAACAAAGAATAGCACTTTTCTTTCATTTTTCCATGTGTGTTATTTCATGTTATTAAATGAGATTTGAGTGAACTAAAGTAAATCAGCCAAAACCTAGCTTGGATTAGATCCCCTAAACTTCCTTATGCCCAGATTTTTTCCAGATGGTTCTTATGTCGCCTGTTTAATATCAACAGTGTGTGACACTTTAGAAGAATATATCTTAGACTAATTCAGTCCTTGAAAGATAATTACACTGTCAGTTGCTATCACCGTTACTGAAAATATGAAGATAACTGAGGTAAGTATATTTTAAAGTCCAACCCCAAATAGCCTGTTACACATAACACATTTTAGAACCTTTGCACATTTTTTTGTTTTTATCTGTCAATGTTGTTGTACACAGTGTAAAGGAGATATCTTTTTGACAGCATATGCCTGCAGGTCTTTTTTTGGTTGTATATCGTGGAGAACAGAAAGAATTTTTATATGATTAAAAGATTGCATGCTCATGTCTGCTTAAAAACCTAGCTATCTCTACTTTTTCACTTTCATTCTGAAATTGAAAAATATATTTTCATGCTACTATCCACAGTTGATCTCTTTTATTGTACCACTGGCATTATTTATAACACATTTTGCAGCTGGCTTTAAAAGCATGTTAGTAGGCAATTGTAGGTAATGGCAATAAATGTGGAAAACAAAACCAGACTATTCTAGGAATGACTAGAAACTTATATTGATGTAAAATAGTTTCATAAAGCCACTCCCCCTAATTTTTCTTTTAATGTAATTTTAATCCTATGTATACATATATGTATACACACAGCCCAGTGGTGCTGAAAAATGCTCAAAGATAAATATATATACTATATATCAGTTTATATATCTATATCAAACCAGATTGAATTTCAGCAAAGGAACATTTTGGGCTTTATAAACTCCTACTACTTCACCCTGTATATATATATATATATATATATATAATCTTATATTCACTCAATATTCATTTATATATTAGTGAAACTCCAATGGAATATAGTCTCAATTTGAAAGTTATCTCATTCATTTTGTAAAGGAGCTCTCCATGTTCAAGACTCATTTTTTCAGTCCTGTATCTACATCCTAGACCCTCTTTAACAATGAATTTCTTGTCATTAAAACAGAATACTTCTTGAAATTCCCAGTAGTTATCATCATTTCTATTTTATTACTTGTCCAATAAGATACCCTTCTATGAATCACTTATTTGTTGAAGCATTACTGCACTTTATATATGGCATTCCATTGTTTCATCTACTTCCTCTAACACATTCTTTACAATCATCAAGGAATTTTTCAATTACATTATTTTTAACTAGGTTTAAAAATATCCAAATGAAGCTAAAATGGTGCCTTCCTATACTTATCTTCTCAGTAAATAAGCCTTTTATCAAATCACTTATCAAAGTAATATAATTGAAAATAAGGGGCCCGGGAGATAGCATGGAGGTAAGGCGTTTGCCTTTCATGCAAAAGGTCATCGGTTTGAATCCCGGTGCCCCATATGGTCCCCCGTACCTGTCAGGAGCAATTTCTGAGCATGGAGCCAGGAGTAACCCCTGAGCACTGCTGGGTGTGACCAAAAAACCAAAAAAAAAAAAAAAAAAAAAAGAAACTAAACACAATTTTGAAATTATCTAGACTTCTGTTCATTTGTTTTTTTTTAATTTTACTAAGCAAATTAATGACTCAAGGAAATATATTTTCAACATTTTTCCTATCCTATTTTAAATAGCTATGATATTTCTCTTTAGAAAAAAATATTAAACATATTCCCATATTGAAAATACTTGATTTTTACTAGCAATTAAATATTTGGAGTTTTATGGGAAATATGTATAGTTTATCAGGGCTTTACATTTTTTTGAGTTATATAAAAATAGTATTCTCTTTCCTTTATGAAGAGAGGATTAGGCCATGTTATCCAAAAGTGAAAATAATTCATTTAAGGATGCATATTACATTTGTGTTAGGTGAGTTTCAGTCAACAGACTGAATTCAACATTACCTCGAGCCTCCAGACTGAATATAGAGAATAGTACCCTACACCTGGGAATAATAAAGAATGCAAATAGTTCCCATGAAAATATTTGGAGTTTGAGTCTGATTATCAGAGTATATAAACCACTCCTTGAGTAAATTAGGAATGTTTTCTAAGATTCTTAAACCTCTCTAGACTCCAGGATCTTTTTTTAATGATTTACTTCTGGGATATATTAAGAGATGTTCTCGTGGCAACTTAAAGACTGTAATATGGCTGCCAGAATTATCTGGTAATTTTCTAAAGGTGGAGAATTATTTCCACCTGGAAACAGTGGAGACTGTTTTAAAGCTCTGAACCCATGTTTCTATAAGAGCCAAGTGGCAAAACATGAGTGAAGTATAAGTGGGAAAAGAAGAAAAGGGACAGCAGGTAACCTATTAAAACTAAACCACTCTAGTCCTCTGTCATTCTTAAAGATTACTAGATAAGAAGCTGAACTCAGAACAGAAGAAACTAATAATTCAGGGTTTGGGATGAAATCTTTTGAATTTCCAATATTGGCAATTTAATTTAACTTTTAATAAAAAAAAAAACAGGTTTTGGTTAATAGTTCTTGAATTCTGAAGAAGAAATTAACAGGTCATTGGTATACCTAAGCAGGCAAACTTGCTGTTGACTTTAGCCTAACATAATGTCCACATCCAGGGTCTCAAAATCACTTAATATTCCTATGAATTTTCCATTTCTCATCTTTCTCTACCACTTTTCAAATCAATGTAAGAATTTGAATTTACTTTTAAAACTACTATTCAGGGAATACTATTCAAGGATATTCAGGGAAATCTCATCATTTTCAATACTTTCCATTTCTTTTCCAGAAAATAATATTTTTTAGTGTATAAGATACACCTTTGTGTTCTATATGATTTTTCTTCCATCCCTCACTCTCACAACTGATTCAATAATTGCTCAGAGCAGTCCTCAGGTCTCCTTCAAAAAGTAAAGGCAAGCAAAACAATAACCTCATGGCTTCTAGGGAGTGTCATTGCTTAGAAAAGAGAGAGTGACAGAGCAAAACATTTCAAGTTTTGTATATGATAAATTATTTTTGCATTTTTATCTGCAACACACAAGAATTCCAGTTACTCTATGGACACTGTTGTTTGTCTGTGTTCTGGGTTTCGGCCATTCCTTTTCTGTTATTGCTTGGGAAGCACCCCTGGTGCTCAGGGTTTTCTCCTAGCCTTGTGTTCAGGGATTGTGCTTACTGGTGCTCAGGATACCACATGGGGCTCAAGGGATCATACCTGTGCCAACTACATGCAAGGCAAGAGTCTTACTGTAATGATCTCTTGCTCTGGCAATTGTTTTATCCAGAAATTTTATAGCCTCTTGGCTATAATTATACAATATTCAAATTATCTGCAAAGTAGAATGGAGAATGTGTTAACACATTAGATACTTGGTTGAGCAATATTATTTTTACTGTAATTTTTCCTTACTATGAAACTCAGACTTGGACACTTGTAAGAAATTATCAATGGTTTTAATCCAATCATCTTTCAACCAGGCCAGTCTTCATAGGTGTGAATTGAAAACTGCCAAACTAATCTTTATTTGTCTCTTTAGGCCCAGAGAGATAGCACATAGGGTGTATTCCTTGCACGCAGTCAACCCAGGACTAATGATGGTTTGATTCCTGGCATCCCATATGGTCCCCAGAGCCTGCCAGGAGTCATTTTTGAATGCAGATCCAGAATTAACCCCTGAGCGCTGCCATGTGTGACTCAGAAAACAAACAAACAAACAAACAAACAAAACAAATCAATTTGTTTCTGTAGTACAAATTGGAGCCTGGAGTACTGTTAAAACCCCAAAGTAAAAGTCTCCCTATTCTCCATGTATGATCTTTTACTGTGGCTATATCTTGAGTATACATAAGGGGTGATAAGAATAGGACTTGCTTCTTGGTAATTCTCAAATAGGGCTCAGTCTAAAACTCATAAAATATAGAGGTAAAGGTATTCCTGAATTAACCATAAAGGCATGAAGACCGCAGCCCTTCAAAATGCAAAGTACTTTGGAGATATAACAACTGAATCAACATCCAAAAACTGAGGCCACCCAAAGAGTATCAAAGTACCACACAAAGAACAGTGAGTTTCCCATCCAGAAGAGAAGCTCTTAAGAGTCTAAAGGGCATAATAAAAATGTGAAAGGACAATCACGAGTTTAAGGATATTTCCCTGTGACAACATGCAGATAAGTTTTTCTGCATGCAGACAACTCTAGACCAACGCAGTTTGAGAGAAAGTCCCTTCTAAAACCAACTTTTAAGGGCTTGAGCGGCTCCATTCTTCTAGAGATTGGGCCACACCACCTGGAAGATCGAGGCAGACTCTCAGCATTTCTCCTTTCTGGAGAAACCTGTGTTTTCTTGTGAGCACTTATCTCTGTCTTTTTCTTTTCCTTCTAATTTCCTTGAAATAAAACTATTTTACTTCACTAGACAAAATTTTAAAACAGACATAAAATAAAAATTATAGGTAAGGATGATATATTAACTAGAAGCATAAACTGCTGGTTTTATGTCATCTAAGCACACAATTCTATAATATGCATTATTTCTAAGATTAATATGTTTATGAATTAATCTGGCTAAAATATTGAATGAAATGACTTATGCTCTCATATATCTTTTTTATTATAAACAACTGAAATTCACCTCAAACCACCTCAGATAACTAATGGAATTAATTCTCTCAGGCAATTGATAAAGTCCAGGGAGAGAATAACCATCTGAATTCTGAACACAAACTATTCGGTATTTCTGTATTTTCTCTTCTGTTTCCATATCTGTGCTACCAGTATTCCAAGTCACTATTTGCTAGTGCTTAGCATTTTAGCTAATTCCAGGTAGCAGTTGCAGCTTAATAAATTCTCAAGTTCAAATTTAGGGTACAAAATACGTATTTTTTGAGGGGTCCTGAGCAATAGTACAGCAGGTAGGGCATTTGCCTTGCATGCAGCTGACCCATGTTCAATCTCCTGCAATTTATATGGTCCCCAATGCCTCAGAGCCAGGAGTAATCCTGGAGTGCCACTGGGTATCACTACTTTCCCATTCTCTTTCAGTCTCTTTCATACTCCGTTAATACTTTCATACTCTTTAAAATGTACCACAATCTATTTATTAAATATTGACTAAAGACCATCTTGGTTGCATAATACCGTATTTGAGAAATTATGAAGTTGGTATTAACTATCCATATTTCTGTGTGGACATAAACTTTCAATATTCTTTGGTAAATAAAAAGTGGTACAGTTTCTGGAATATATAATAAATCATTATTTCAGAGGATAACTCACCCTTTCTTTCAGGTACTATTTTGTATAGCATTGCTACAAAAATGATTATGAGTTGCTAGTGTTTCTTTTGTTTGTTTGTTTTTTATGGATCACACCCAGCAGTGTTCAGAGGTTACTCCTGTCTCTGTTCTCAGAAATTGCACCTGGAATGCACAGGGGACATATGGGATGCCAGGATTCGAACCATGCCTGTCCTGGCTCGGCTGCATGCAAGGCAAATGCCCTACCTCTGTGCTATCTCTCTGGCCCTGAGTTGCTAGCATTTCACTTGTCAGAATTTCAAATTATCAGTGATGTAGATTTGAGTTACTCTAATAACTATGAGTAACTGTCTTTTTAATCTATACTTGTCCTGATGGCAAATGATGTCAGGCATCATTTATATGCTTGTTTTCTTTCTGTGCCACTTTCTGTTCAGGTATATATTCATCTCTTTGACTTAACTTCAAAATCGGTTATTCTTATGCTTGTAGTTTAGTTGTTTCTATATTTGAAAAAGAATCCTTTCTAGGATTCATTATTTACAAATAGGTGCTCCTAATCTGTGGTTTATTCTAGTATTCTTTAGACAATATCTTCAGTAGAGTAGAACTATTTAATTTTGATTAGCTTTATTATTATAGGGCTGCAGGTCTGAAGTTTCAGTGTTGCATTAGTGCCAGTCAAAATTTTTATTCTTAATGAAATCCAATTTTTAGTGCTGTGTTATTTGATTCTATATTGGTATTGTATCCAAGACATCTAATATCTAAGAATATTGTTATTATAGCTATAAAGTTTAGAAATATTAAACTTTAGCGTTCCTCAATCTGATATCATCTAGATCTTAGTTCGAAATTGGGGAGCACAAACACAAGAGCAGTTGATTTACTTTAAAAATTGCTTTAAATATTATTTTTAATTAATCAGTGAAAGTTTTAACATATACTATTTTATTTTATATCTATATGCTTGGTGCCATGCAAAAATTTCTTTGCAAAAAGGGGTTAAGACTGGAAAAAATTTAAGAAACTGATTTAAGTGCTTGAGCGATGGCACAATCTGTAGAGCATTTGCCTTGCACACGCTGACCTAAGAGGATGGCGGTTCGATGCAGAGTCCCATATGGTCCCCGAAGCCAGGAGCGATTTCTTAGCACATAGCCAGGAGTAACCCCTGAGCATCACCTAGTGTGCCCCCACTAAAACAACAACAACAACAACAACAACATTTTTTTAAAAAGAAACTGATATAAATGTGATCCCATTTTATTTTTGATGAAAGGTCACAGTCTTACATATATATATGATACATATACATATATAAGATCCATCTTTAATTATATATATGAATTACATATGATCTGTTTCTATTTTCATTTTTCTACATATGGATGACTAGTTATCCTACTTAATTTAAATAGCAATATATTCTCCGTTTTATGGCCTTTTGTCAAAAATATTTATATGGATTTATGACTAGCAATTATGGTGATTTTTTTTCTTGTATCTGCTGATTTGGTATATTATATTCAGAACTGGTCATTAAAATACATTTAAGTATTTAATTCTTTTTTTTATTTTTTTTATTTTTTTTATTTTTTTTGGTTTTTCGGTCACACCCGGCAGTGCTCAGGGGTTACTCCTGGCTCCATGCTCAGAAATTGCTCCTGGCAGGCATGGGGGACCATATGGGGCACCGGGATTCGAACCGATGACCTTTTGCATGAAAGGCAAACGCCTTACCTCCATGCTATCTCCCGGGCCCCAAGTATTTAATTCTTAAGGGCATTTGGATCTGTAATTATATATTTAGGCAAACAGTACTAAAGTACTTTTACAAAAAAAAAAAACATATTATTTTATGTTTAACATGGATCCAGGAGTCCACAGATAAATAGAAATGGTTTTGCCTTTGAAATGAAAATTAAACATATGTTAATTATTTGTTTAGATTGATACAAGTCAAGTAGGTTGAGGCAAAAAAATGATGATTTTCCAAATGTCTACCCCCAAAATTTGTTCCTTTGGGTTGAATTTACTTTATAGCTCAATTCTTTCTAGAGAGAGGCATTCCTTTTGAAATGTCTATAATGTCCTTAGTTTATACGAAATGTAACACTGAAAATATCAAGAGAAAATATATTCTAATAATTTCCTTGCAAACATTCAGCATTGTTTTAAGTTCAATTATTTTACTAAGTATATTTAAATTATAAGTAGGAATCTTAGTAAGAGCCAGAAAAATTTTATACCATTAAGGTGCTTGCTTTCAAACAGATAACCCCATTTTGATCCCTGGTACCCCATATTGTTCCCTGAGACTGCCAGACATGATTCCTGAGTGCAAAGCCAGGAGAAAGCGCTAAGTATAGCCTAGAAAGTCCCCTCCTCCTAAGATATTAAATTAATGAACTATTTCAACTATAAGATACAAAATAGGAAAAAAGTAAATGATACTTCTATGGTTGTTTTCCAAATAGGCTATTAAAAGCATTTGGTTAAATATAGGAATGATAAGATGAATTTTCCAGAGTAATGGGGACAGAATGACTAAGTAGCATAACCAGATTCAGATGAGTAATGGCATTTCTATACTTACAAAAATTGCATTGACTTAGTGTTTTCCTAAACTATTTTCTTAGAAAAGTTATATCACTTGATCAAAAGAGTAGGGGGAAATAGTGCATCCTATTTTTCCCCTGGAAATAAAAATTAGGTATTGTTATATTAAAACTTTGGAAAGTATTAATTTATTTTTAAATGGCTATGTGATGTATCCTAGTATGTTCCATTGAACAAAATTTAAATGTAACACTTTTCAGTAAAAAAGAGAATTTCTCATATTTATATATTGTTTGAAATGTTGTTTCCTACAATTTCCCAGGAGGAAAGGAAGGCTCTCCTTCCTGAAAGTAGATGTAGCAGCAGTTGTCAACTCTTTGCATAAATATGTTTGTATAAATCTAGAGCCACTAAGAATTTTTGTCTTATTCCAAAATTTTCAGTGAATATGAACACTCAAATATTTTTGGAAATGTACTTATACAAAATAAATGCCTTTAAAATAATTTTTCTAATTGCTTTTCATAGTTAATTTCTGACAAAGTGGAATTTGAAAAAATACACTATTGTGCATTATAATCAAATAAATAGGCTAACTTAATTAATTTACTGGAAAAGCTGAATGTGGATATTTTACTTTAAGTTACTTTTTCTGAGTTATGTACCAATAATGATTTAATAAAACCTTAAAATATGTTGTTACTGCAATGTTTATAATAGCTGCTATTTCTTATAAATGCATGAGAACCCAACAATAATTCTATATATGAGTCTATAGATTGATTTTTCCAAAGAAAACTTGCCCAAATTACTGTGTGTATGTTTTCAGTCAGCAAGCTATCACAGTGACAAGCAAAGTGTGAGGAAAATAAGTAATCCAAGGAAGAAACTTTGAGCTGAGGACTTCTACATACAAGAAAAAATGATTTTAACTTTCAGATAATTTAAAATGCAAACTAGGACAGATTATTCATATAACTTGCAGTAATATATTGCAATATTGCTTATAATATTTTCTGCTTGTGGAGTTGCATCACAACCAGTTGTACTCAGGACTTAGTCAGGGATCACCCCGGTGCACTCAGAGGAAAATACAGGTTCAAATCCAGGTCAGACACTTGTGAAACAAGCACCCAACACACTTTACTCTCTCTCCAGCCCCTGATAATACTAATTATAATTATTAATAAATTTTAAAGTATCAAAATCATAACCATAATATTAATTTTCAAAATAAATGTATTCAAAATAAAAATAAACTGATTTTCATAATTTGGGAGAGTAAAACAGTATGGAACCAGAATACATACTCAGTATCTTGCTACTAATGATTTTGCATCATTAGCTCCAGTCTTACAAATTTTTAATTGGTTCATAAAATGCAATGATTGCCAAGTGATATTAAAACAAAATTAACTACATTTGGGGATATACTCCTAAGCAGTGCTCAAGAGTCCTAGACAGCTGGGCCATCACTTTGTTTAGTTCAAGTGATTTCCTTATCCTCTGCTGTACTAGGATCATCATAGATACTCAGCAATGCTCTGAGAACAGGTGATGACAAGAATTAAACCTAAAAGGGCAAATGAATACCAGGCATGATCCCTAACCACTTTTTAAAATCCCCCAGTTCTTAAAATCCACTAGTTTTTGTTTTTAAGCACACCTTGTCCTGATCAGGCTCTGTGCCCAGGAATCATCCCTGGAGGTACTTGGGATAATCATATGGGGTGCCAGTAAGCAAATTCCAGTTAACTGCTGTAAGGCAGACACCCTACCCATGAACTATTTCTCTCACTAATTAATGATTTCACTATTTTTCTGTTGTTGTTGTTGTTGTAGTGGTTTTTTTGTTTTTGTTTTTGTTTTTCTGGTTTTATTTCTGTTGCGACTATGTGAATGAGACAAACAGCCCTAAACTATTGTGTTCCTTCCACTTCCTTTTTCTCTAACCTCTTGTTTTGATATGTATAAAGCCACCTGGATTACAGGACCTTCCCCTTCACTGGTGCATTTGGTTCTGGAGAATAAAGAGAGCAGTTCTGGTTTTAGGTGGAGCAGAGAGAGAGCATATGGCAGAGAGGCGATGAGTCAAATAGCAGACTAACTCCAATGACTCTCCTGACTAGCTTGGTAGTTTCTTCACCTCTACACTGCTTCTTCAGATCCATCTGCCTAAGGGGTTAGAAACACAGTGGGTAGCTTTAGAACACCACTCCTTTATTTTTATTTTACAGGACAAATCCCAGATGTGCTCAGGGGCTTATTCCTCCCTGTGTACTCAGGGATTATTAGTTTGGGGGGATGGATTGAACCTAGGTGGCCACATGCAAAGTAAGCACTTTACCCACTGTACCACCCCTTCTTGCCAGCCCCTGCAGTTCCTTTCCTGTGTTTTGTTGTTGTTTGTTTGGTTTTTGAGTCAAACCCAGCAGCATTCAGAGGTTACCCCTGGCTCTGTGCTTAGATTATTCCTGGAAGGCTCAAGGATCAAACAGGAGTCAACTGTGTGCAAAGCAA
>PVKC010003481.1:7500-38918 GCA_004027635.1 Crocidura indochinensis | reverse complement strand
CTGTGTACTCCTCCACTACATCCTGGTCACTGCTGCTCCTCGAGGTTCTTCATGTGTCTCTGGACCCATTTGACACTGGGATTGGCACAGATCAAATAGCCTCTTTTGGTGATGAAGCTATGGAGTCAGAGGGAGAAGGATAGATTACCAGCTGAAGGTCTCCCATCCCCAATCTCTCTCAGATTTCTTTCTTATCCCAAATCAACTTCATCCTTGTCAGAAGCATTCAGGGTCACCATGCCCCTCTCTGATACATGCTTATTAAGATTCAGCCCTCATCTGATGTCCCTGATCAAGAGTTTCACACCTTTCTCCTATGCCCTACAGTGTGATCCTCTCTCCATTCCTGGGGCCAGTTTCTCCTCAGGTCCCTGCAGGGCCAGAAAGACCCAGATTGCCCTTTTGTCACCTCTCTTATTGCTGAATTGGCAAATCTAAAAGCCATACTGGATATTCCCATTTCTGGATTCTCCCTACCCCAATTCCCACTCCCCGTGCCCTATGCCACAGCTCTCCGGCATCCTCTTGCCCTCAGTGGGATGTCCGGCACCACCTACATGATTCCAGGTCTGGTACACTGACTGCCAGTCTTGTAGTAAGATTTAATCCGGGACAGTGGAAGGACACGGGTTGTAAACTTGAAGCAGCACTCGGTGGGCTGGTATGGACCTCCTGAGGAGCAAGCAAGGGGAAGCTGAGATGGGAAAGGGCTAGTTCAGGGGAAGAACTGCTGGCTGCATGTGCAACCTGAAGAATGGAGGGGGAGGAAGGACAGAGATGGCCCTCAGGATTCAGAACTGGCGCTATGGGGGAAATTTAATTCTCCATTTTTGTATTTTTGGCCACACCTGGTGATGCTTCTGACTCTACTCTCAGCTATTGCTCCTGGTGAGAGTTGGGGGACTATATGGGATACTGGGGATCAATCCCACATTGGCTGCAGCAAGGCAAGGCCTTACCTGCTGTATTCCATAGAGTTTACTCATCCCCATCTTATATCCATCATTACACTATTTCTCAGTCTCTCTAACTTCTTTATCAACAACTTCTGTCCTTCACTTTCCTCACTGCCTTCTTGGGAGATTATACAGGGCTTTTAAACTCAGATCAAAGGACAGAAAAGCTCA
This sequence comes from Crocidura indochinensis, assembly GCA_004027635.1. NCBI lineage: Eukaryota > Metazoa > Chordata > Mammalia > Eulipotyphla > Soricidae > Crocidura > Crocidura indochinensis. The sequence goes on along the minus strand of PVKC010003481.1, from coordinate 37,791 downwards.
GATATTTTCAGTAAGTTTATGGTGAGGGTGGGGATATATGAGTTTACAACAGTGCTCCAGTGAATATAAATGAAAACCCTTCCAACACCCCTATTCTGACTAGGATCCCCTGAAGCCCAGGGGACTAGAAGCCAGGACACCCCACTTTAACCTCACCTTGCTTTTCCGGGCTTGATGCCCGCCGTGGACGCTTGACTGCCCTCTTGGATTCCTCACCTGACAGTGCGATTCTTGGGGTAAGCTGATTTTCATGCAGAGTTTCCTGTTGTGTGGGGAGTGCTGACATTTTGGAAATTGGAGACTTGGATGTAGGGCCACTTTCAACTCTTTTATCTGGTTTGCACATGAGCCCTCTGCATAAGATTTTGTAGTCTATATTGAAAAAACCCAACAAACAAAACACATCTCACTAGTTAAAAACACTGTGCTCTGGTGAAGGGTGGAGTGGTTTTTTATTTATACATGAAACCCAACTACAAGCATGGTTGTAATCATGGTGCTCAAATAAAGATAATCTAAAAAAAGCACTGTGATTTTTTATATTTATTTATCTATGCTTGGGGTCTTTTAGGGTCATAACCTGAAGAGTTTACTCCTGGCTCTACACTCTGGGATCACTCCTGTGGTGCTTGGAGAAACTATATGGAATGCTGGATATTGAACCTGGGACTGTCACACGGAGGCCCACTATACTATTTCTCTGGCCTTGAGGCACTGTTTTCTTTTCACTCTAAATTTGAATGAGCAAGGAAATAATTTAAAATTTAATTTAAAATTAATAGCCTCGTATAGGCAAAAAGTTATGAGGATATAGAGAAGAGAAGGGAGATAATGAACAGCATGATCAGCCACAGAAATCTGAGGCCACTGAGTTTGGCCAGAACTTGGTGGAAGGAAAAGGAACAGGCAGTGTTCCAGGCTGCAGTCTTACTCCCCAGAAGGTAATAAAAGACCTTAGTTTTTGAGACCCTTTCCCACTTTTCTCCTCACAGCCCATTAATGATTTTTAGAGAAACAGTTTGCACTTCAAACTGTCCACATTCCCATTAACTTTGGGCCTTCTTTATTCCATCAATCTTCTATATTTCTCCTCAGGTTTTGAAAGGGAAATGAGGTAGAACTGAAGGGTGCAGATAGTGTCAACTCATGTGAAAAATCATATTAATTAAAGGAAAGACTGAGATCATATGGTCATCTTTATAGATGTAGAGGAACATCTAAGCACGATTAGGAGTGGCTTATGAGCAGAGACCCAGGAATAACCACCGGAGCACATTTGGGTGTGGATCCTCCCCCCTCATGACTCAAAATAATTTACAAAAGCAACATGATCACCACCAAAACCTCCAAGATGGTTTCTGCTTCATTTTCTTTTGTTTTGGGGCCACTTCTATTGATACTCAGGGCTTAGTTCTTTTCTGCATTTAGGAATTACTCCTGTTACTTCTGCGGGGTCATAAGGGGTGACAGGGATTGAACCCAGATTGGTCACATACAAGGCAAGCTGCTTGCCTGATATAACATCTCTCTAGTTTGCCTGCCTTCACCATGTCCCCTGTTGCACGTTGTAGTTTTCTTTTATTTCCCCCATGGATTTTGTAAGGACTGAACAAATATTATGAACTTTGTGTGAAATCATTAAACTCCCTGAACAGACAAAGCAGTGCTGATATAAATGATGGGTGGCATTGCATTTTCAGACTTCAGTCCTGTTTATAAAGCTATTACAATCAAAACAGCACGGTAACAAAGGCATGATACTGTAACAAAGGCAGATTTCTGAGATAATAGAATCAGGGGAATAGAATTGAGATTCTGGAGATAAGTAAGCCCTGTGATGTATGGGCAGTTAATTTAAAACAAAAGAGATTAAGTATAGGATGGGGCTACACCTAGAATTTCTTCAAAAATGGGTGCTAGAGGGGCCAGAGACATAGCATGGAGGTAGGGCATTTGCCTTGCATGCAGAAGGACTGTGGTTCGAATCCCAGCATCCCATATGGTCCCCTGAGCCTGCCAGGAGAGATTTCTGAGCATAGAGCCAGGAGTAACTCCTTAGCGCTGCTGGGTGTGACCCAAAAACAAAACAAACAAAAAAACGGAAAAAAGAAAGGGTGCTAGAAACTGGATAGCACATCATAATAATAAAATTAGATCTGTTTCACACCATCCACTAAGATTAATTAAAGATGGAGTAATGACCTTGGTATCAAACTCCACTGAGTAAAATAAGATCTTGATGTCAGAGGTGTCTTCAATGACATGGCCCCATTGACAAAGAAAATAAAAGGGCAGATAAATAAAGGGGACAGAACCAAACCAAAAATCATCTATACAACAAAAGAAATGAAGATCAGAGCCAGAGAGATAGAAAAGGTGACGAAGGACTGGTCTTGCAGGTGGTCGACCTGAGTTTTATCCATGGCATCTAATATGATCCAATGAGTACCACCAAGAGTAATTCTTGAGTCCTGAACCACTCCTGAGCACCACCAGATAGCCTTAAAACAGACAAACAAATAAAAGGATCACAATAAAAGATATTCTATTTTTTTCTTTGGGTCACACCCGGCAGCACTCAGGGGCTACTTCTGGCTCTATGCTCAGAAATCGCTCCTGGTAGGCTCGGGGGACCATATGGGATGCCGGAATTCCAGCCACTGTTCTCTGCATGCAAGGTAAATGCCCTACCTACCTCCATGCTATTTCTCCAGCCCCAACAAAAAAATAAATGTCATCAAAAATAGAACATGGAAATGAATAATAACTTCCTTAAAGATGACATAAACATGGTCAGCAGTCAAATTAAAAAGTATTCATCACTGACCTGTCATCTTTTTGCCCAACAAAATGGTCCAATTCCACTTCTATATTCCTTAATAAAATAATGGCTGACAATTCTTTCCAGGTAGTCTAGTCCTGGCTGATACTTCGTTCGACCTTCTCAGAATGGGGAAAACAGATTCCACTTTCTGGCTAAAGGCAGCAATCAGACCACAGTCACTCCTGAAAATTTTTTTTGTTTTTGTTTTTGGGTCACAGCCGGCAGTGCTCAGGGGTTACTCCTGACTCTACACTCAGAAATCACTCCTGGCAGGCTCGGGGGACCATATGGGATGCCAGGATTCGAACTGCCATCCTACTGCATGTAAGGCAAACACCCTACCCCCATGCTATCTCTCCAACCCCATCACACCCGAAACTTTTTGACAGAAACAACCCAGCTTCACATAGTTCAGCTCCACAACTTAATCTTACCTAACTGCCAAACCATCACATTTCTTCCAGATATATAGATCTGGCTGTTTAACACCTCAAGATTTCATAGCAGTGTCACCCCAGTAGGATCACATCAAATCCAGTGGGAAAGTTGCACTGAAGACCACCAAGCTCAATAGGTCTAAATAGTAAAACAGAAGGCTCAACTAGAACCAATCACAACACAGTAAATCCTTAGACAATGACTAAGATATAATAATTATTTCAAATTTACTTGAATGATAATTTTAATTTGATAAAATTTTATAATTTTATTTGCTATCAAAATGAAGTAAATTTGTGCCTGCCAAGGTGGGAATGGGAAATGGGAGAGGGACACTGGTAGAAGGAAAGTCACACTGTTGGTGGAATTGGTGTTTGAACATTTAACCCCTAAAACAATAGTCTCATGAACAATTTGATAACTCATGGTATTATAATAAAGTTTTTTTTGATCACATCCGGCAGTGCTCAGGGGTTACTCCTGGCTCCATGCTCAGAAATTGCTCCTGGCAGGCACGGGGGACCATATGGGGCACCGGGATTTGAACCGATGACCTTTTGCATGAAAGGCAAGTGCCTTGCCTCCATGCTATCTCCCGGGCCCCAATAAAGTTTTTTTTAAAAGTTATTTATTATCATTCATTATCAGGGAAATGCAAATCAAAATGACAGTGAGATAACACCTCACACCAATGATAGTGGTCTATATCAAAGAGTCTGGAAAAAGATGGTGGAGATGGGAGAGAAGGAATTCTTTTTTAAAATTTTAATTTTAATCACTTCATTAATACACCATGATTTACAAGGTTGCTCATAAGATAGTTGTCTTTTTTTCAGTTACAAAGTTGTTCACAATTGAGTTTCAATCATATAGTTTACAACACCCTTAACTAAGGCATATTTCCTTCACCAAGGCACATTTCCATTGGTGACAAGGCCACCAATGTCTCCAGTATTTTTCCTGCCCTATCTCCTACATGCCTCTGTGGAAGACATTTGAGAAAGGAATTCTTATTCATTAGTGTCAGGACTGTTATCTGCTTCAAATGGTTTGGAGACATCTAAGAAAATTAATGTATAATAATTAAAATTGATGTGTAATACACTATGATTCCACTCTAAATAAAGAACACAAAAATATTAATCTAGGATCTGGAAATAGGGCACTCTCCTCATGTGTGGCCAATACAGGAATCCTGTATTGATTGATCCCTGGGATCCTGTAGAGTCCCCTGAATCCTGACAGGAGTTATTCCTAAAGCAGAAATAATCCCTGAGCACAGCAGAGTGTGGCCCCTTAACAAACAAATAAATTAATCCAAAAGGACTTGGGCACACCTATGTTCATTGCAGTACTATTGACAAAAGCCAAGATCTGGAAAGAACCCAATTACCCAACAGCAGATGAGTGGATTTAGGAATTCTGATGTGGGCGTGTGCGTTCATACATATACCTCCACACACAACCACACACACAACTGGAGAAAAGATAAGAAAAGATAAAATCTTACAGTTGGCATTGGAGAGTCAGACTAAGTGAAGTAAGTCAGAAAGAAAAAGACAAATATAAGATCTCATTCATATGTGGCAGAGAAAGAAGCAAAGTCAAGGATTAGATTGATTCCAGTGGAAACAAACCATAGATAAGGCTAATGGAAATGTAAACTGATAGTGCTAAGGGCTTGGCTAAGACAGGAGACTGTATGGAGGGATCCTGGCCCTGTGTTGAAAGCATGCTGTATGGCACTATTAGTATTAAAGAGTAATATGGTAGTATCATGACAAAATAAAAATTCATAAATAAAAATTAAATAAGGGACTAGACAGATACAGAAGGTTAAGTTTATTGCCTTGTACCAGGCAACTAAGAAAGGAGCCAGGGCTTGGGACCAGAGAGATAGCATGGAGGTAGGGCGTTTGTTTGCCTTGCATGCAGAAGGCCAGTGGTTCGAATCCTGGCATCCCATATGGTCCCCCAAGTCTGCCAGGAGCGATTTCTGAGCGTAGAGCCAGGAGTAACACCTGAGTACTGCCGGGTGTAACCCCAAAACAAAACAAAACAAAACAAAACAAAACAAAACAAAACAAAAAGAAAGGAGCCAGTCTCCTGGACCAGGGCTGCAGCTTATGCCTCAGATCTCAAGGAATCAAGTTCAATGCCCAGTACCATATGAACCTCATGTACAGTGCCAGAGATGGCCCTGATTGCCCCCAAACATCTAGACTTCCCTAGGCATGAAGAAATGTCTTCACTTCTTCCCCAGTATATCACTCACTCTTGAGTGTTTCAGAACACAGTTCCTTTTCATAATGCAAGTCAATTAAAAAGTGACATTTGATACCTGGAGATTTGTTACCGTAGAAGAGTTCTGTCTGGGATCCGAGGGTGATGGGGAGGGTAGTGAAGAGGAAGAGAAGGAGGAGGGATACAGTAACCACGGAGTGCTGCATTCTTGGGAATCCTTGCAGAAGAGCTAGCCTGGTGGGGTGGCTGTAAATCCTAGTCAGAGGCAGAATTGAGAAATGATCATCAAGGCAGTGGTGTCTTTAAAATAAGGGAAGCAGGATCTCAGAGGGAAGTTAGAGCCATGGTATGCCTCAGCATTTTCATATCTTGTGCATCTGTGGAGGGTAGAGGGAAGGAGGCATAGATGGCTGGTTTCGAGGAGGAAATTGACTTTCATTCTTTCCATAGAAGCCTTCCTGTGGGCATGTGCCCTGAACACAGGGTCCTGGCTGGGTGCATGCTCAGACTTAGCCAGTGATATTGCCAGGCTGAGATGTGTCATGGGTCTAATTTCAGTTTCAGGTCTCAAAACAAGGTCATATGTTTATCTGGAGATGATTTGGGGTGAAAGTATCAGAGAACTAGAGAATTTTCTGTGTGTGTTTGAGAGAGAAAGAAGAGAGAGAAAGAGTGAGAGAGAGAGAGAAATGTACTGGGGATTGAATTCAGGACTTCACACATAAAAGGTGTGTTCTCCATGTTCTCTACAGCTGGGCTATATCCCTGACCCTCAGTAAACTATTTTTTATTCCAATCAGTTTTGTGTATTTTGGTATCATGGTGTACAATAGTGCTAGTATTATTACTTCATGCTTATAATGCTAATGCATGATGCTCACTAAGTTACTGAAGAAAAGAGAAAGAAAAATAAAGGAAGAGAAGAAAAGTAGCAAGTACATTTGTTAAAGTTATTGTATCTCCAATGAAGTCATCAAAACATTGGTAGAAGGTTACTTAAACTCTTGTTGTTAGCTGTCCATTCTGTAAAATTGTTATGTTCCTCTAAGGATGACAGCTTTAAACAAATGAATTTCATCTTTTTTTTTTTTTTTTTGGTTTTTGGGCCACACCCCATTGACACTCAGGGGTTACTCCTGGCTATGCGCTCAGAAGTCTCTCCTGGCTTGGGGGACCATATGGGAAACCGGGGGATCGAACCGCGGTCCATCCTAGGCTAGTGCAGGCACCTTACCACCAGCACCACCGCCCGGCCCCAGAATTTCACCTTTTCTTGGAACAAAAGATCACTAGTGTGCTCAAAACATTTCGAATTAGTGCCATGTTGGGGTGGAGGTCTGTGTCTGAGAGAAACTGAGGAACACAGCAGGATGGAGGCATTTCACAACAATGGAACAAATTTCATCTTTTCTTATAGCTATGTCTATTTTATTGTGTTTGAAGACAGGGTTTCATTATTTACTTATCTATGGTTGGCCTATTGTAGTGCTGAGTGGGGGTGAGGTGGGGGTATGAGGGTCAGTTGATAGCAAGTTTTACAAATGTTCTATAAGGTTGCTTTTTTGCACAAGCTGCTGACTACAGCACTTTGTGACTATCAACTAATTTACTCCCTACAATAGTGACTGAGGATTTAAATAACAGCATCTAACTAAGTTTTGACAGCAATTATGTTTCAAAAATCCAGCCATTTAGACTCCTGAGTCTGTGTTCTGAACCCCTACAAGCTGACTAAGACTGGTCTCCTTACCATGCCTGGTCATCTGTATGAAGCCTGTAACAGTTAGCCTTCTTGAGTTCAGGTGGGGGGTCCTGCTGTTACCTTTCCTGGTCTCTTTTTCATTTTAGAGAAATTTGAGGGGAACCAGAACCTGCCTGGTTCAGAATGGCTTGTCCTAGGCAGGTGGAGTATGGAAGCTGAGTAGGAGGAGCTCAGCAGCCCACGGTGGTATCTTTTTCCCAGAGCCACTGCTTGCTGTAATTTGTCATCTGTGGACTTGTGCCATTTGGCTGGTTATGGAGGAGGAAGATAGGATCTGGGCAGGAGCCTGACTTTGCTCACAAACAAATTGGAAGCAGGCAGATCACCACAATCTGTCAGCCTAGAGGCCTCTGGCACAGAGGTTGTTTTGGAGATGTCTGTTGGGTGAGAGGGTTCTTCCCACGGTCTCTCCTCCACCCAGACTGGCCAGGGCAGGAGTGTCTGCCCACTCATGAGGAAACTGGCAGAGTCTGGTGGTTCAACACTGTATGTTTGAGAAAAAGAGTGACTAAAGAGACCTTTCTATCTTTTTATTTTAGAAAATGCAGACAAAACAAAACAAAATGAAAAAGAAAATCCCAAAGCCCCAAATAAATAGTAGGAACTTGGGAAAAGAAAGAAAAAGTCTGGGCAAAGATTAGAGATGACAAAGGGTGCAAGCAGAGTTATGGGGAATGTTTGGGTTTCAAGGTAAGGCAGGAAAGAACTTTCTGTTCACTGGGGGTTAGGGACACCATGCTGTGGGAAACCAGTCCTCAAAAGTTGCATTATTGTCTAAAGTGATGAAGGCACATAAATAATGAGTAGGAAGAAATGTGGGTTCAGTCTCAGCATGAGAAATCAATATAGGAGTTGTGATGGCACAGGATCATGTGTTTTACATTTCTTCTTTAGGGTCTAGGTACTCAAAAAGTGAAAATGTCAGAGAACGGTAAATTATTTTGGGTGCTTGGCACTTTTGTTTCTTGTGAGTCCACTTCTTTCTGGTTGCCTCAAACTGCTCCCAAGACTCTGTGATTTCAACCTCTCTGAAAAGCTATTTCTGGGTTAATAGTTGCTTGCAGTGGGTCCCCTATCATTGCCATAACTGACTCTGCCTTTCTAGTACATGTAAAAAAGTTTTGTGGGGTGTGCTCTGTTGTAGGTTATTGTCAGAGGCATTAACCTATAGTTCTAATGACAACAGTGACTTCTGAGTGTTCACAGCTGTGGTGTTGACCCATCAAGACCTCACACTCTTGAGAGGCTTCTTAGGTTCTGGTGATAACTGGGTGCTTTCTTCTGGGCTCTTATGCTTTTTTATTGCTGGATGGCTCATTCCCTTCATCCATGTCAAAATATTAATCCATCTTTTCCTCCATGTTTGAACGGTCCTTTAGATACTCATCATCTTTCTATTCCTCTGTGAAACCCCACATTGTCTGCTAGAATCCATCCTCTGCATCCAGGAGTCCTGAAGGATGATTTCCAATGGTATTCTTAGCCCCCAATCAAAATAGTGTCTACTGAGCTTGCACCACTGCCAGTAGCTTCTAGCACTGCATCAAAAATGGCTGAGTAGGTGAGCTGGACTCTGTGAACCTACCTCACAGGCAAGGCTGAACTATGGGCCTCAGAATAGAGACATCTCTGTCCTTAAAATCCTCTGTATTTGGGGCCAGAGAGTTAGCACAGCGGTAGGGTGTTTGCCTTGCACGTGGCTGACCCAGGACCAATGGTGATTCAAATGCCAGCATCCCATAGTCTCCCGTGCCTGCCAGGAGCGATTTCTGAGCAGAGAGGCCGGAGTAACTCCTGAGCACTGCCGGGTGTGCCTCCAAAAAAAAAAAATCCTCTGTATTTTTTTTATCTCCAGTAACAACATGTTCCAAATTTCTTCAACTCAAGTTATTACCAGTGTCCCTAGGAACAATCTAAGGAAACCTGGGATTCCAGAAAGGAACCTGAGTTGGAGAGAAAAATGTTTTCTTTATGCTCACTAAGGCTTAACCTACCTGACAAGTTGTTGCTATGAACCTTTCAGGAAGTTCTTGTATTTTATTTGTTTATTTAGTTTTGTTTTTTGGGCCACACCCCGTGATGCTCAGGGGTTACTCCTTGCTCTGCGCTCAGACATTGCTCCTGGCTTGGGGGACCATATGGGATGCTGGGGGATGAAACTGCAGGCCGTCCTGAATGAAGTGAAAAATATATTTTCCACTAAAAAATATATTTTCCACTAAAGTTGTTCCTTTTTTTCTTAGCACATTCCTAATGGCAGTTGTCTGTCTCTTAACCATGAAATGTTTCCCCATCCTCCCCCCATCGTATCCTAACAGACCATAAGTTATGTTCTTTAACTGCCTGCTTGTCTCTTATCTATTGAGCTACAGACACTGATGTCCCCGTTTACTGGCTTCTCATGGTTTTACAAACCCCGCATAAATCGTCTTGAAGACCTCTTGGAGACTTGAAGTCTGGGTTGCTGCTCACACTCACCCTAAAAGTCTTAAGAATCATCCTTATCTCCGGTCCCAGATGCAGTTTCTCCATCAAAGCCCATTCCCGTTTCTGCTGTAACGTGTAATAAAATTAACACAACCTGCCCGAAAACTGTATAAAAGACGCCTGGTTTCAGATCTCGGGGTTCACAAACCTCTGCTCTAATCTGAGCACGTTTCGAACCCTGTGGCCGACCAGAAATAAAAAGGAACTTGCTTGCAATTGCTGAGCACGAGCCTTTTTCACTGTTCTGTGCTGGGCAGTTGGGGAACAGGTCGTCTGGACCTTTCAGTCTTAGCAGTGATTGCAAGGCAAACACCCTACTGCTGCGCCACCGCTCTGGCCCCCAAGTTCCTGTATTTTTAAGTCGTTATTTTTTTTTTATTTTTTTATTTTTTTTGTTTTTTGGGTCACACCCGGCGGTGCTCAGGGGTTACTCCTGGCTGTCTGCTCAGAAATAGCTCCTGGCAGGCACTGGGGACCATATGGGACACCGGGATTTGAACCAACCACCTTTGGTCCTGGATCGGCTGCTTGCAAGGCAAACGCCGCTGTGCTATCTCTCCGGGCCCCTTAAGTCGTTACTTGTAAAGTGAATCTAGGTAAAAGCCCAACAAAGGCCATTTCTTTAAATTCCTGTTTCCCTAATTTTGGTATATAAAATCACACCTGGATTACAGGCTCTTTCCCCATTCTGGTGGGTGGGGTTCTGGATAATAAAGAAAAAGTGCTGGCTTTGGGGGAGGAAAAAAAGACACATGGATTAGGCAGGACAGGAAGAAAGACATGGCTTAGGAGCAGAGGCCAGGGAGAGCTTGGCAAAGAAAGCTTTATTTTTTTCTTTTCCTTTTGCTTTTTGTTTATTTTTAATTTTTTGAATATCTTTTTTGACTACTGTGTATTATTTCTCTGCCACTGTCCTGCTACATCAGATCCTTCTGCCTGAGGGGTTAGAAACATGATGCCTGGGGCGACCTCATCCAACTAGTCGACTTTATACTCAACTATTTATTTTTTTTTATTCTACAATGATTGATTTCCCCTCGACACTAGCTCGTGTATGCTCTTGTTTTAATAACCACTCCCTCTATCAAGTGAAGTTTTGTTCCTTGCTGATGTCAGTCACATTGACTCAACGGTGTCTTGAGAGGGTGTGTATTGAGAGGCCTGTTTTATGTATCCATTTGGAGATCAATTCTTTATCTTCTGTTTTTGCCATTTTAAACACAAGACTTTCAGATTTTCTGCCAAAGGGGAGAGTGAGAGCAATGCTCATAGGCCTCAGCACCCCTCTCAGTGATTCTTGACCAGCAGATTGCAGTTTAAAGCAAGAGACTGAGGATGTAGTGCTGTTCAGGATGTGAGGTTCTAGGGTTACACCTGGCAATTCTCAGAGGACTTCTAGGAAACTGAAAACTGCTTTCCTCAATGATCTGAGGACCATGTGATTATAAGGATTGATTTGAGGTTGGTTTGTATTACAACCTTTCAATTGTATATTTATTTTATAGTTAAATAGCTTTAACAAGAATCGTTATCAAGGGGCCGGAGAGATAGCATGGAGGTAGGGCCTTGCATGCAGAAGGGCAGTGGTTCGAATCCTGGCATCCCATATGGTCCCCTGAGCCTGCCAGGAGCAATTTCTGAGTGTAGAGCCAGGAGTCATCCCTGAGTACTGCTGGGTGTGACCCCCCCAAATTATTATCAAAATATCAAGTATGGGGGGGAGAGATAAAATAGGGTTGTATACATGCTCCCATCCCAGGTCTAGTCCCCAGAAATACATGACTTCTAGGTAGCCCTGGTATCCCAGCATCTCAGGACCCGAGCAGCACTGCATTCTCAAACACAAGTATTGCATGACCACTCTGATTGACTAAATGTCACTAGATGACCCCTGAGCACCACTTAGAATATCCTTCCAAGAAATATAGCAAGTATAAACACAAATCAAGGACTGGCCAATTTTGTTGCTTTGGAAAGACTATCAAGATTCATTTTCTCTCAATTCCTTAAGATTTTGTGTGGTTACTCCTGCGGGAGACTCCGCCCTGCTGCGCTCTGCTAAGAACACTGAGGACCGAGGGGACCCTTTTCCTGCTTCTGTCTGTCCTGATTTCTTGGAGCTCTCCCTTGAGAACAGAGCCCTGGGAAGCGAACCCAGAAATCATTGCACTCTGAAGCTGCCAGCAAACCAATGAGTGAGTAAGATCTGGCCGGCTGTAGGGCTTCCCAACTGGAGGGCTGATTGCTACTCCTCTGGGAGACTCCGCCCTGCTGCACTCTGCTAAGAACACTGAGGACACAGGGGACTCTTTTCCTGCTTCTGTCTGTCCTGATTTCTTGGAGCCCCAGAAGAGCGCTCGGCTTCGCTTCGCAGCAGCGCACTCTTTTTTTTTTTTTGTCCCCTAAATTCCCAATACAGACCAGGAAAGGGTCTGGGTTGAGGTGTATATGGGGTGCATTTACTGTACATCCTCTTTCTATACAGTCAGTGTGAAGAACACAGCCTGTGGTAAGAATTGGGAGGCCTTATTTTTTTCCTTTTCTTTTTTATTTATTTATTTTTTGATTTTATTTTTTTAACTTTTTTTTAACACCCCGTTCATCAGTGCAAGTTCCCCACCACCAATGTCCCAAATCTCCCTCCCTCCCAACCCACCCCCACCTGTACTCCATACAGGCTTTCCAGTTCCCTGATTCGTGAATATGTTTAAGGTAGTTCTCTGTGTAGTTATTTCTATAGCTGCACTCACCACTCATTATGGTGAGCTTCATGAAGTGAGCTGGAAGTTCCAGCCCTCCTCCCATTATCTCTGAGGATTGGTGCACAAATGACTTACATTTTTCTCAGAACCCATAGATGAGTGAGACAATTCTACGTCTCTCTCTCTCCCTCTGACTTACTTCACTCAGCATGGTAGATGTCAAAATTTAAATATGTTATTGTTGGTAAAGGCATTTACAATATTATTTTCTCCATTTCCCTAAATTGACATTTAATTAAGAAATAAAACTTTTCCTCATTGTTCACCTAAAGTAGTGTTATTATCTGAACAAAAAAAATGATAACATAAAATAGAATTTAAAGTTCCAAGCCTAATAAAATTTATCATGTTTTTGTAAGTTCGGGATGATACAAATTTTAACTTCTTACTTTAAAAAATAAGGAATGTCACTTACTATGGTTTCTGATTAGATGGCTAAAGATACAAATTAAAATGAGAAAGCTGCCTAATACACTTTACATATTTTATGTTGCTACTGTTATTGCCTTTAGAACATAAAGAATAATACTTAGGAATTATACATGTTTTTTGGAGTTAATATATTGGCACCTAAGTGAGAACATTTTTATATAATTTTAAAATAATATTGAAAATAACATACTTGTGTTTCCTTACTGAAATGTATTCATATGACTTCACTCATGGTCATGTTTACTAAGTACATTTTTTCGGTATTTGTATGCAGCCATATTTTATTTGGCCAATCTATTTTGTGGTATTACCAAATTTGCCATGAAATCTCTGATATTTCAGGAATTCAGAAATTAAGTCACCAAGAATCCCCTCAAATTTAATGATATAGGTTTTTGACAAACTGATCTAACAAAAGACAAACACTAAATAATAAGTAATGTACCAATTTTCTCTGTAAATAGAATGATATTGATAATAATGGATATAGTGATTTTTATTAATCAAATTTAACACCCTCTATTTTGAATATCACTAAGATAACTTAATTGAGGCCATACAAACAAATACACTTAGTACTAGATCTTACCATTCTTTGCTGAGATGACAGCATGCTGTCCCAATCAGCATCTTGCTGAATGGTATTGACAAGTGTTGGTAGCTCCTCAGAGTGAGGTTTGTTGTGCATTATGGGGTGCAGAGGCAGATGGGAGGCCACATGTTGATCACTTCCCTCTTCCTTTTCCCTTGAGGTCAAATCTTGGGTCATACCTTCCTCTCCATCAGCTGCACAGGAAAATGGAGAGGTGGCTTGCTTGGAAGACATTCTTCTGCAGAAAAAGAAAACAGTTGAATTAAAACAATTAGCAATGACAAAAGTATGAAGCATCCATTATACAATTTATATATCTTAGATGAAGTAATTTACAATATTCTGTTTCAAGTATAAACCTTATATATCAATATCTGTATAATATATATTTAATTGTACAACTAAAGGAAAAATTATTATAAGGACTAAGTCAGGAAATAAAGTTTTCTAACTGTAGAGATGTTTATGATCTCTTGTAAAGGACTGAAAAGAACTATTAGCCTATATTTCATCTCTCTTGGCTTTTAATTCAGTTAAAGTTAGAAAGTCTGCTTTATTCAGAAAAACTTCTTCCCGGTAAATTTTTACTTTCTCATACCAATCTACAGGTGATATTTTCATAAGTAAGTTTCCATAATGCACATTGTATGTGTAAATGTTTTTTTTCTTGTCCTCCCAACTAGATTACAAACTTTCTGCTGTCAGATAGCTAGCAAAGAACAACCCTTATGGAGAACAGTCTGGAGAGTGCTGCTCAACGAACTCAGAATAGAGCTACCATTTGACCCAGCAATTGCTCTCCTAGGTATCTACCCTCAAGATGGAAGGACATTCATTCCAAAGTATGTGTGCACACCACTATTCATAGAACAACTATGAACTATATACAGCATAGTAATGGAATAAAGACATACCCTCAAATCAATGAAATAGAATTTAATATCCTAAGATATTAAATATTGAATATTCTGACTGTCAGATAGATGATCAATTAATTTTTGATAAAGTGGAAAGAAATATAAAGTGAGGCAAAGAAAGCCTCTTCAACACACGCTACTGGGAAAGCTGGGTGGCTACATACATAAAAGTGAACTCAGACCTCTCTTTTATGCCATGCACAAAAGTCAAAATGGATTAAAGACCTTCGTATCAAACTTGAAACCATAAGGTACATAGTTACAAAGAGGAAAACAGAGGCAGAACTCTCCAAGACATTAAAGCTAAAGGTATCTTCAAGGATGAAATGCCATGGCCAAGGAAGTGGAAGCAAAGGTAAACAAATGGGACTACTTTAAATGAAGAAGCTTCTGAACCTCAAAGGAAATAGTAATTAGGATACTAAACTTTTCAGGAAATGGGAGAAACTATTCACCCAATACCTATCTGATAAGAGGCTATTATCTAAGATATATAAGGTACGAGTCGAGCGTCACAAGAAAAAGCAATCCAACCCCATGCAAAACTGAGAACGGACGAACAGAAACTTCCTCAAAGAAGTAATACAAATGGTCAAAAACATATGAAAAAATGCTCCACAGTATTAATCATCAGCGAGATGCAAATCAAAACAATGAGATATCTCACACCACAAAGACTGACACACATCACAAGAAGAACAACCACTGTTGGCACAGATGAAAGGAAAAAGGGACTTTCATTCGCTGCTGGTGAGAATATTAGCCTAGCCTTTTTGAAAAACAATATGGATAGAAAAGCCCTTTGAACTCCTATGTTCATCACAGCACTATTCACAACATCCAGAATCTGCAAACAACCAACTGTCTGAGAACAGATTAACTGATAAAAAAAAGTGGGGTTCATTTTCACAATGGAATACAATGCAGCTGCTAGGAAAAAGGAAGTCATGAAATTGCTTACATATGGATAGATATGGAAATTATTATGTTGAGCAAAATGGGTCATGGGAAAAGTACATAGAATGATTGCACTCATTTATGGTATTTAAATGATATATAATATATTAATAATATCAAAAGACAATAGAGAAAAGGTTCAAGAAGTATGAAGGTCCATGATATGACACAAATAGCAGGGGAATTTAGTCAGGACCACTATGACAATTATAGTTGAAAATTATCATTCTGGGAAACAACTGGGTACTGAGGATCCAAAGTGATAGCACAGCAAGTATATATAGCATTTTCATATCACTTGGCTTACCCAAGTCTGATCTCTGGCATCCCATATGTTCTCCAGAGCATGCCAGGAGTGATTCCTGAGTAGAGAGCCAGGAAAAACCCCTGAGCACCATTGGATGTGGACCAAAAACTAAATCCCCACCCCAGAAGAAATGTTTGCTGACAGGAGATAAAAGGTATATGCATGATACCCCATTCAATAACATTGCAAACAACAGTCTAAAAGAAAAAAGAAGACAGAGAGAAAGAGAGAGAAGGAATATTTTGCATCAGAGGCAGACAGGGGATTGAGAAAGTAATAGGGAACTGACGATATTGATGGTAGGAAAGTGTACTGGTGAAGGGTGATGTACATTGTAATACTGAAACTCAATCATGAACAACTTTGTAACAACTTTGTGTACCTCACGGTGATTCTATTTATTAAAAATAAATCATTAAACAATTAGATTATAAAAATGATTATATGAACTGACAAAAAAAAGTCATTTTG
This sequence comes from Crocidura indochinensis, assembly GCA_004027635.1. NCBI lineage: Eukaryota > Metazoa > Chordata > Mammalia > Eulipotyphla > Soricidae > Crocidura > Crocidura indochinensis. The sequence goes on along the minus strand of PVKC010003481.1, from coordinate 21,598 downwards.
GAGAATTATTTTAAAATATAAATATCCTATTATGTTCTATATAGGGACAAAACTCATTGTAATAAAATATACCTGAGAGAGTAAATTATCCATTAAGAATCCTATGTAAATCTGATCTGAATGTTTTGTTTATACCTTGAATTATGAATGGTAGGCCTGATTAGTGCCAATATGACCCTTCTCTAAAGACTGAAAAGTTGTGTTAGTATAAAATATCTTTTAAACAACAGATTGTTAAATCGCTGATAATGTTATATTAGTCATGAAATTTTTTGTAATATAGAGTCAGATTTTTTTTTTTTTTTTTGGTTTTTGGACCACACCCTGTGACGCTCAGGGGTTACTCCTGACTATGCGCTCAGAAGTCGCTCCTGGCTTGGGGGACCATATGGGACGCCAGGGGATTGAACAGTGGTCCATCCTAGGCTAGTGCTCACAAGGCAGACACCTTACCTCTAGCGCCACCACACCGGCCCCTTTTGCCTTTTTTATTTTTTTTGAGTCAGATTTATAAAATAAATATGGTTCTGTATGAGTTTCAAGGAATTACGAAAATAGCAAAATAGAACCATGTTAACATTCTAAAACCTGCCAAATAATTATTGAACATTCATTTCTATGTCCGCAGCTAAACAATAACTACACTGAGCATGACAAGATCTCTATCCTAGCTTCATATACCAACAGAAAATTATGTTTACTAAACATAATTTTAAGACTTTTAAAAGTCTTATCTAGATGATTTTCTTAGAAAATAGTTAGGCATACAACCACCAAAGCTTGTAATATATTTAAAACATGATAAATTAAGTATGTTTTCTGAGACTTTGCATTGTTTTTGGTTTATTATATCTTTAGATCTAAAATTGCTGTGTAATGAAAGGAATAAAATCCCCACCTTAATTGCTCTTTAACATTAATTGATTTCATACCATTTTTTAAAAAATGCACAAATCAGTTAACATAGGAAACCACATGAGCATTTTCAAATTAGCAAATCATTAACTTGCTAGTACAGTTTCTACAGACAAATAAATACTGATTAAAGGGTCTAGAAATCTGAGATTAACAGTTAAATTTACAAATCTGTCACATGCTTTCATGAATATTGCAGTGAAGGAAATATCAAGTGCAAAGAAAAATAATTAAGTTAATTCCAATTTAAACAGTAGTTTTTATGTAGCAGCCCATGTTTCACATAGGATTTAACAGCTAATGTTAAATTTCTCACAATTAATGAGGGGGCTCAGATTTAGTATTCTACAGTAAAAAAATTAATATAAAATAAGCTAATCTAATTATGCACAGTTCTAAATAAAAGTATTACAGGCCTTTGAAGTGCTTTGAAACATATTAAAGTGCTGATACCTACTTATAATAATCATTCTACAAAGAGTAAAAATTTCATCTATTAAACTTGATATTAGAAAATAAAATGAGGGAAAATATAACATAATATGGTTAAATATTTCTTTAAGAAGAAATGAATAAAAGTTTTAAAGAGAATATATAAATAACCAAACAAGTACATTTGAAAATATACTCAGATATTGACAATTTAACATATATAATGTAATAGATATATTTATAATAAAATATACCAAAGGGTAGTCCTTATACAGAAATTATTCTAGAATTTATCATTAGCCCCATATATATATATATATATATATATATATATAATAGCAAAGTCAGGTAAATTAATACTGTTGTGCAAGTTTATCAAGAACTTGCCATAAAACAAGAATGTTTTCATAGTTCACATAATAACAGAACCAATAATGTAATCATTCACAACAAAAACAAAAGAATGAATTTACTGCTTGATTTTACAGCTAAATACAATTGAAAGTCATAATCCAAACTCCAGTGACTTTAACTCCCCAGTAAATATCCTCTCATTATAAAGTGAATTGGCTCCTTCCAATAGCATTATCTATGATTGTTGCTTTAGTATAAATTAATCATGACTCAAAACCCAAAATGAAAAATCTCTTAAGAATAATTTCCACTATAAACTGCACCAATGAACAATAGTACACAATCCTAATTAAACACAACCAAGCAGCTGTAAAAATAGACCAAATCTGTCCAAAGCTAGGAGTTGAGTTTAAAGGCTGGTTTGTTAGAGTGTTTTCTTAAGGAAGGCTGGGTCCTCAGTCTTAATCAGCCAATAAATTATTTCCTGCAATTACATTAAATAGAAAATTATCTTCAAATGGGGAGTGTTAATTGAAAATCAAAATTCAGAGGGAAGTTTAGAAATTACACGCTGAATACAATTAGTGAGGAAAGGCTTCACCTCTACTTCATCAACAGTCTTCTGGTGATTCCTCCAGTGACCATTCAAGAAAACTACCTATTTATAACATCACACAATTTGCCTTTTATTTTCCACCTATAAATACGAATCTGTATCCAGGTGGCAAATACAGAAGAGGCTGCCAAAATAAAGCAATATGAAATCTGACTGTTCATCCTCAGTTCTCACCATCATAAAGAGACAAGAAGGTGGGGGAAGGTAGGGTAAAAATGATCAGACAAGAGGCAAATTCTACTTAGAAATTCCTCCCTTTAGCAAAGGAATGTACATTTTGGTTTCTATTTGCATATTATGTGGAATTTTGGGTGTGCAGTTCCCAAATATGTTGTTGTCAAAGAAAAGGCTTACTTTGGTTCTTTTTAGCAAGTATTACTCCACTCTAGACATTTCCTTTTGATAAAACTGTCAGGTTTGTTTCAGGTTTTGCTTTAATTGTTCACTTCACTGTAATTTTCAATTCTGATAGTGATTCTATTGTATTTTTGAAGGGGAACTGTGCACGACTTCCTATGACTGCATAATTTGTTAAATGTCCATGTTTACTTGTAATTAGAGTTGATATACTGCTTATTTTTTGTTCATACTTCTTTAAAGAATCCTTTTTAAATATTTTTTAAGATCTTTCATTTCATCTCTTAACTTTAGTTTTCCCCCTAAAAGTATATTACTAAAACAAGTATACTCTATTGTAAAAGCTGAAAAGATACTTGACATTTTGGTAATGCCTTTACTATAACCACTATAGCATGACTGTCCTAAAAAAACTCATAAATCAAGTAAATATTCTCTTTAATATTTTAAAATGTCATGCGGAGACCTTAACTTTTGTTTTAATATCCATATCGGTAATTTTCCATTACAAAAATCTTTTACCCCAGTGTATTACAACGGTATCTTACTTTAGTTGCTGTAACATACAATAAGCAAATGAATCAAAATTCTCATGAAAATGGTCAATTTTCATGTGACTTTACTTTGTTTTATTTTTGCACTATTTTAACTTAAAGATCATCCAAATGAATTGTTTTTTTAATTTGTATTAAAAAATATCTCCCTACTTATACCCCCTGAAAACAGGGGTTTATAATGGAAGTGCTGACACAACCCTAACTAAAGCAGCGCAAATGTTGCCACTATAATACACAAAATCAAGTTCTATTATTCTAAACTATCCTCGCTCATGGGATTTTTCTTTACTGTGCTCCCAGCCAAACTGCTGAAGCATGAAAAATTTAAATGCAATCAAATGTGCCCAATTCTACTTTACTAGAACAAGTGTCTACAGTGGTACAATCTTAAAAGGAGATGCAACAGATTTGTTTGGTGTTTTTTTTAACTGTTTATTTATAATACAGTGCATTGGAGATAAAATAAAAGAGGAAATTACACTCACATGGTACCAGTGTATTGACTACACAGAGTACATTATAATCAGAGAGAAAAACTACATTGTCAACTTATCACATTGGTTAAACAAGATGGTTTTCTGGGGCATAGCTATTATCAAGTAAAACCTCCAAGAGAAGTACATATCTTTGGGTTACTTAGAGCAAAATTTTCAGCATGAGCTCCCTGAGTTTGAAATGTCTCTGCCCAACAGATCAAATGAATTCCCAAAATGCCATGCTTAAAGGAAGAACTTCAGGGCTTAGGATTTTAGCAAATGAATTGTGGAGCATAGTCTCCAATAAAAGATTTTATGAGAAAGTATATGGGAGAGCCTATGGAAACAATAATAACTTTTCAAAACTCCAGAATAAAATCTGGATGCTTAGGCTATTAAAAATCTATATGAACAGAAAACTAGGTTATGTCCTTCAAAGAAAAGTCAAAATTAGCTAATCTAAAACTTTATAAAATGATAATAATATGAAACATCTACTTTTAAGTCCTTATCACAGAAAATCATATGTCTATAACTTTAAAACTTTTTATTATATTTTAATTATAAAAAATTGGGAACAAGGGTAATTAAAAGTTCTGGTTAAAAGTTAGATTTTTAAAAAAATTTATACAAGGCATTCTACATTTTTAAACAATTTCTTGGGAAATTTATTCCCAAAACTATCATAACCTATCATAAGACTTACATAATCATTAATAAATCTAGTATGCCTGGATTTAGTAAACCAACATTTTAACCAGATTTTTAAATGTTTTTATTACTTCTAAAGTTATTATCAAGTGGCATTCAATTTTTAGGTGTGTTACTTTTATTCAAAAGAAGCCCTGTTATTTAACATAAAGCAACATTTTAATAGTTGGTTTGCTTAAAGAAAAAAATTATAAATTCAGGCCAACATTCACATTTATTTTTGGAACTCAGCCTCCGGCAACCAAGGTGGACTTATTTCTGTCCGATAATTCACTGTTAACTTAATGCTGCAATTGATCTGATACTAAAAAATAAACAACTAATTTTCCAAAAATATAATACAGTGCTCTCATTTTAAGGAACATGAGAAACATATGTGCAGCAGCCAAAATGCACAATACCCAGGAACCCTTACAAGGGATGTCAGTCCACCAAGCCTAGGGCAAAGGATGATTAAAGAACAACCTTCATGTACTTCTAATTCCCACATTTAAGGATTAGAGGGGAGAGAGGTTGGTTCCCTGATTCCCACCATTTAATGAAGATAATATGTTTTAAATTTTTTTTGTTCCATTTAAAAATAGCCTAAAGAAGACTATCAATTCTTTGTATTGTTATATTCACCAAACTTCCTAAGGTTTCAACTTTTATTAAGTAACTGACAACTCATAGAAAAGTTACACTCTTCTAAGATATACTGGAAACTAATAGACCTATCTTTTTGTTTATAGAGGCTCTATCAGAACATACATGCTATCACATAATAAACACCTGTTAAAGTAAAACTCAGAATTTGACTGAAGTCTATGAAAAAAAAATAGATTTTGAGTTATTTAGGCTTCCATTTTTTTTTCACCAAAGCATCAAAACTGTCACCAAAGGCCTTCTGAGGTTCTTACAAAACAGGGACAACCTGGAACAGATTTTTCTCAAGTCATCAAAAGTTTGTGTTTCTAGGGTTTATATTTAGCTGACAATATTGCTGTCACTTTATATAGCTTAAGACTGTTCTTTGGACTAGAGCTCATATGTCTTGGAATGCTTTGACTCATGAATTGTTTCTCCTGATAATATTACATCACGTAACCACCTCTGTCTAATTTGTTAGTATCTGTTGGAAGAGACAAGTTGCTAACTACTGCCCTGGATACTTGACTGCCTTTGGAAAATCTATAATGATTACATGTGTCTCTGAGTATGCAGTTTCTTCCTGGGATCAAACCTTGAGATACATAAAATCAGATTTTACTCTTGCTTGATGGAAAAAAAATTGAATTTTTCTCATAGTTTATCTACCCATAACTTATTGGGCACTTTGCTTTTGAAATTCAGGCTTTGAATATAAAAATGAAAGCAGTCACTTAACAATAAGAGCAAAAGCAAACAATGGCTACTATAAATATTAACTCAGAGGATTTTAATCAAGCACAATGACTTTATAGCTTAACTAAAAGACCCCTATGTGGTTGAAGAAAAGGAAAGCTGCCCACACATGGTAGAATGAATTTATTTATATATGTTTATGTTAAATTTTTTCACAGAAAACAAAAACCTTCTTAGTCTTTAAAGTGAACACCACATATGTCTTTGTTAGCTTAAAATCAGCCCCTCTGACAAGGACACCTAATTATAAAATATGTCATCCAATCATTGCGTAAAATAATAAATCAAAAGAATTTCTTTCTGAGAAAGAACAATAATTTCAGTGTAGACATTTTGATTCTTACCTCTAATATTACCAAAAAAATAAGAAAATTATACTATCTAGATTTTGTAAATAAAGACACATAGTGGCAGTGCACAAATTATATAAAGAAGCTAATTTCTGAGGTTCTGTGTTAGCTAAATAAAGCAACCCAGAAGTTCCTCTCTTTCATGTAAAGAAATAGATATAAATTGCAAGTTCCTAGCAAATAAGAAAAGGAGGAAGGAGAGAGAAAAAGGGGGTGAAGAAGGAAGGAGAGGAAGAAGGAGGAGGGGCAAAGGGGGAGGGGAAGGAGAGAAACGACCACGGTTTTGCAGTTCATTTTCAGTTTGTCTACTTAATGAAAACCTCATTGTACAATCCTGAAAACCATTTCCAGCAGGCAAAGTATTTCTGATTCAGCAGAGGTTACACAAGCATCAAAGCAGTTAAATATAGGTGCCAAGCTGCATTGCCAGGAGCTCTTAGTACTGTGAGTTAGTGTTACCTGACAGCTTAGTGAATATAAAATTACTTGTTTCTCCAATTGAAGACAATCAAATTGTCACCTTCCATTGTAATAAAGCACAACTAGTGATCAGCAAAGTGCAAACATAATTACCATGAAGAAAACAAAAAATCAAATCTAAATCTCTCTACAGAGTAAACACATCTATCTGCCTTCCCCAAAAAAGGAGTGCAATTTAATGCTGAAAGCTATGATGCAATATTTAGGTTATTTAACAATAAGATTTATTTGTTTTTCATTAAATTATAATAAAAACAGGCCAATTGATTATGAAGTGAATATGGATACCAAAATGTGTGCTATACAGTGCTACAAGTTTCCATAGTACAAGGTCAGCCAGTTACATATTCTTACAATAATGTTAAGTATATGTCCATTTTCAAAGCAGTGATTTCTGGTATTTTTTTTATAATCTAGAAATCTTTCTAAAGGTTGATTAAAATGGGTAGGCTACTACTCAAACATTTTGTCTTGATTTTTCCTTTAAAAGAATAAATTTTGCTTTATTTTTATCTTCTAAGGTAACCTATTATTTTCAAGGTTGAAAATTCACCTCAAAAATTGATTTAAATCTCTATCCAAGTTTAGAAAAATAACCAAGAACAGAGTACATGTCCACAACTATTATTGAGTCATTCAGTATCTGGAACTCTTGTCCAAATTTTGAGACCAGTTTGGCCCAGTATCAAAGAGTGATTTCAATAACCCAAAGTTGGGTTGGTATAAAAGACTGAAAATTTGACATGGTTCTCTGAAGATCTGCAAAATATAAATAGAGATGTGCTTCAAACAAACCAAAAATTTTTAAGTTCTCTAGAAAAGTAATTTTATAGCTTAGATTTTAAAACAAGCTGTATATCATTCCTTCCAATATGATAAATTATCCCATTCCTAACATAAAACTTCTTTCATCAATAATGTTAACAGAAAGGTTGATATTTCATTGTTACCTCATACTATTGTTTTCAATGGTATAATATTCTACCACAAAAAGAGATCAGCTATGATAGAGGCAAAAGTACTGCACCAAAGTGAATGTGAAATGAATTAGGGACCATCAACATTATATTCAGACATCATATTCACAGATATCATTCCCTGGAGTAAGACTTTCATCTTTTATAAATCTGAAATAGCTAATCAATCTAACTTTACATTCCTGTTTCCCCATTTTATTATGTAAGGTTGGGGGAAAAGGTAAAATGAAGCCATAAGGTAGATTTTTCAGATTAAATTTGAAGCTGAATCAGAAAAGGAGAAATAAGATAAAGACAAAATCTGAACTCTCGTTGCAGGTTTTATCAAAATTCAAAACAAATCATAACAAAAAAAGTCTAGATACGAAAAATATGACTATTTTACAGAAAATATTTTCCTGATTTTTCAAGCAATAGCAAGAATATTTTCCAAGGAGTGTAGTTATAAGATTTTCACAATAAAATTTCCCCCAATGAAGGATGTTGTTATTATTAAACATCAATGATAAGTAACTTAATAAAATACTAAAATTACATTCCGTGGAATTTTCCCCACAATATACAATAATAAAATGTTTAAATAAGAGGAAAGAAAGGAAATTTGTTCCCATAGAATGTCTTCCAGAATCAGGGAGTATAATACTTGCATTGACATCAAAATCTTATGGTAAGGACAACAAAAATATAAAACATTGGGAAAACTTTGCTTTAATTTTTAAAGATTATAATATATTCCACACAATGATAGGATCTTATATGTCTTGTTCATTACTGAAATATCAAACTCCAGCAAGTATACAATATTTTGTAGGCAATAATATTGGAAAGAAGAAAGGAAATAATAAGAAAATAAGTTATTTTTAGTTAAGAGGAATAATCAGAAAATTACACCCACAAAATAAATATTCTTTCTCTGTACTAGTTTTACCAAACATATCATTCCTTAATATGTAAGATATTTGTTTTTTGTACCAACTTGCTTCAGTATGTAATTATTGCTTCTTATTTCTCAAATTTAATAGTTATCAAAAGGCTATTAAACATTTATGCCATCTATTCTGCTGTCATATTTAGCAAACTTAAAATTAAATTTATCATTAGTTTCCTAGATATCCTTCCTCCTTTATACCCCCAAAGAAAATCATTCTCATATCATCATCCAAGTTTAAAACAAGTTCTACATCTACAGTGCTACAAGTTTCCATAATACAAGGTCAGTCACTTATATATTCTTGCAATAATGTTAAGTGTATGTCAGCAACATATTGGTTCTAAATAGTCTTGATTTTTGGGATTTCATTAATCACATCTCTCATACCATCACTTCTTAACATATTCACCTTTGTACAGGACTTTAGTACACATCATATAAATTTTCAACAGACACAAAAATAGTTTTCTTAATTTTATTATTTTCAACTTCAAAATAAGTCTTACTGCCAATCCCTTTATCAGACTTTTATTAGACTCTCTTATCTCTCTTATTGATGAAATAAATAAGCCCAGGGGCCGGTGAGGTGGCGCTAGAAGTAAAGTGTCTGCCCTGCAAGAGCTAGCCAAGGAAGGACCACGGTTCGATCCCCCAGTGTCCCATATGGTCCCCCCAAGCCAGGGGCAATTTCTGAGCGCTTAACAAGGAGTAACCCCTGAGCATCAAATGGGTGTGGCCCGAAAAAGCAAATAAATAAATAAATGAATGAATAAATAAGCCCCAAATCCTCAAGGCCCTCCCTCCATATACATCCAATCTTTTCATCTAAATGTAACTAGTCCATGTTTTAATTTTCTACTCTAATTAGACAGAGGTACATGTAATTTCACTTGGCCTTACTTCTGTCCAAGCTCCCCACACATTTTCCTCACATTTTTGTCCCTAGAAAACCAATTGACACTAATCCAGGCAGATATGATCTACTCTTTTCTAATATACTTCTAAACATATATTGAAATCTTAGTTCTATAACACTCAACACTTGATGCATAATAGTTTACAGAACCTTTTAAAATGTACATCAGGATGAGCGCCTCTAGAAGGACTCTGCCCATTTTCGGCGTAGTTGATTTTTACCTCATTTTATTACTTTTCTCTTCCTCAAGCAAAACCACATAACTTGAACTATCTAGTCCCGCCTCCCAATTAGAGGGGGAAGTAATGGTGGTACCAAGACCAAACAGTCATAAGATCACTAGACACAGAGGGGACCACTCATTCTAGCAGCTCCTGGGGTGAGGTGAGGGTGGAGGATATGGGAGGCAGGATGGGAACAGAGGTGGAGGGAGGACAATTTGGTGATGGGAATTCCCCTGATTCAATGTTAACATGTATCTGGAATATTACTGTAAACAATATGTAAGCCACTATGATTAAATTAAAAATTATATTTAAAAAAATGTACACTAGGGCCAGAGAGACAGCACAGCAAGTAGGGTGGTTGCCTTGAAACGAGTAAACCTGGATTTGATACCATATAGTATTCTAAATAATCTAGAAGTGATCCCTGAGGGTAGAGTCAGGAGTAAGCCCTGGGCACTGTGAGGTATTGCCAAAAAAAAAAAGTATAACATTTTATAAGTAATTCTAACCAACAAAATCTTTTAAAGAACAAATACTAGACTTTATCCTCACATCTCCTAGTATACAAAACACAAAATACTCCCAGTTACTTAAATAAATGTCGTGTTTTTAAGTTGGCTTATAAATTGAATCCCCAGTACTCTCTTGACTCTTCAAAGCCCAACCATAGCAAGTTAATTTCCTCTATGTGAGGTTTATCTGACTGCAACATCTTCATGCCTTTGCTTGCCAGGTTTGACTATGCTGATCTGGCTGCCTAGGCAGATGTCTCTTGCTTTCTTATTACCCTATGTACATCCCTCCAAAAGTTGCCCACTTATTCAGAGGATTGACTTCCACAAATAAAAATGGATAGTTTTGGGGCCAGCAAAATAGTCCAGGGTGGTAAGGTACTTGTCTTGTACATGCAGCTGACCTGGGTTTGATCCCTAGCATTTCATATGGGCCTGAGCACTGCCAGATATAAATCCTGAGTGCCAAGCCAGGAGTAACTCCTGAGCATCACTAGGTGTGTCCAAAATAACAAAGGGAGGGGCCCGGGAGATAGCATGGAGGTAAGGCGTTTGTTTGCCTTTCATGCAAAAGGTCATCAGTTCAAATTCCGGTTCCCCATATGGTCCCCTGTGCCTACCAGGAGCAATTTCTGAGCATGGAGCCAGGAGTAACCCCTGAGCACTGCCAGGTGTGACCCAAAAACCAAAAATAAAATAAAATTTAAAAAAATAACAAAGGGAAAAAAATGTTTGTTCTCTAGTCACAGATATACAAGTAACTGCACTCTCCTACTAAACCATCTAAAAATAAAATCTCAGAGATGTTCATTTCTATTTTTTATTCTATATTTTCTAAAACATAAAAACATAAATATAAAAGTCTACACTGTCAGAAACATTAAAAAGATTTATAGGAGGCCATAGTAATAGTAGAGCAGATATAGATTTTGTCTTTCATGTGGTCAACACTGGTTTGATCCCCAGCACACCATATGGTCCCAAATCTGCCAGGGGTGATCCCTGAGTGTAGATAGAGCCAGAGTAACCCCTGAGTATCACCAGGTTAGACCCAAAAAACAAACATAAATGAATGTAGGGGAAAAGTGAAGAATGAATGGACAGATAGATGGATTGATGAATGGTTGGGTAGAAGGATGGATATCAAAGATAGTGGAGAAGACATAAATAGTATTTACCATATTACTACATATTATTATAAAGTACTAGTACTATTTTATTATAAAGTGCTATATGTTTTATTTAATTTAGGATTCAAAACAAATCTAGGTGCTAAATTCGTATTTTACAGATAAGAGAATGAAACATGAAAAGATAAAGATAAGATAAAACTTGCCCAAAATTCAATCTAGAGAATAAGATTCAGAAAACAAAATTTGAATTCAAATAATCTAATGCCAGGGTAGATGCTTTTAAAATTAAATGTAACTAAGAGAAATCTAAATTAAGTAAATAATTATTTTCAATTATTTTAATTTTCTTTACTAATTTGATTTTCAATATTCAAGTTATATATTTAATCCATGGTTAATGAATAATTTGCTCTCTGTTCTTTTTATTTCCTTTTGACCTCTAGAAACGCTACTGGACAATGAGAAACAGGTCAGGGGAGGGGTAAAAGGGAAAACGGGAGGAAAAGAATAGCAGATAGCCCTATAATTTATTTAACTCTCATTCTAGACAATTTGACCCAAAAAATGATTACAGAAGCTTACAGAACTGGACACATTAGTCACAAAGGCTCATTTTAGGTTTTAAAATAGTATATTATTTATCAAATATCTGTTAGTTGTTAACTATCTATGTTTTCCCTAGCAAGACATGGCAAGCTTTTTCTGGTCAGTCTAGAGGATTAACATTTAACAAATTGTACAAACAACTACAAAACAAAATAAGGCTCTCATGACCCATTGAATGTCTAGAAAAGAATAAGATCCAATTTCCAACTTTTATCTCTTACTAGAGAAGCAACACCATGAACATCAGATACAATAGAACTGCTTTACTGCAAAAATAAGTGTTAAGGACAGTCTTGAGAGAAAATGAGTTGCGGACCTCAAATATTGTGTATTAAACATGCCACCTTTCTAAAGTTCAGGGGATATCAATTAATTGATTGCCTCTTAAAATATTATCATATAACATTTCATCCAGTCTAATTTATGTTTAGGGAGAGAATAAAAAAATTTCATCCATAAGCATATACATGCACAACATGTAACTGTGAAAGCTGAAAAGGGGTTTTCACCATCCACTTTCTTCATTTTAGCTATATGCGTTATGTTTCTCACTTGGATTTAATGTTAACCCTTTCTAATTAAAAGCTTAAGGAAAACATGGGAATCCAACAGCTTCTATGAGCCACTGCATAGTTATTCTGTGAGCCATCTTATTGTTTAGTTATTGTTATAACACACAATTATAATGACCTACTTACTATCTTGCATGCAAAATAATTTACTAAGTGCTAGATAGGCACATCTATCAAATACAAAATGTTTGATTTCCCTAATTTACTTGTTAGGGGAAAGAATTTTTAATTACTTATACAGCACTGTTTTTTTTCTTTTATATAAACACCACTTCAAACATCGCAAAACTAAGAAAATAAGAAAGTCTATTGTAAATATTTTACAATTATTATACCTAATTTACTAAATATTACTTCAAAAGTAAAATTTTTATCTGCATCCATATTGCCTGGAACTGGAAAACCACCAATATTAACAGAATTTACTGCAGAAGGAAATGTGGTATGGTCAAAGAAATATGGATCTAGATTCTAGACTTCTTTTTCTTTAGATATGTGACCTAGCAACTAAACTCTGAGCTTCCATGTTCCCATCAGTAGAAATTACAGTCCACACATGATCCTTAAAGATTAATTGTGAAGATCAAATATGTGTATGTAACTACTATTGGTAGGTATTAAATGGATATAAATTTACAATAAATAAAACATCAGAGGAAAGAAAAGTTAAACTTAAAGAAAAACAACCTTAAAGAAACCAATGCTGATGCTAGAAACTATGATTGAGGGAGATCAACACTGGTGGTAGAATGACCCTAATTTACTATCACTATGTGCCTGAAATACACCTGTGAAAGACTTGTAATTCACATTGGTTTAAAAAAAATTTTTAAGTAATGCTGAATTGTTATATCTCACAATAAATTAAATCTCCATAAACTGATTTCCAGGAGCATGTTATTTGCTCTTATGAACCTATGAACCAGTACTAAATGCATCAAAGACAATGATGGTGACCACAGAGTAAATTCAAATAAACTGTTACATATAAGGATAGGAATGAGAAGAAATCACTATTTACCTAATAGAACCAAAGCACACAAAATCTGTAGCAAAGAATTGTATTCCTAAAGTTGACATGGGTCCTAAGCTCTAGGCAACCTTTCACAACTTTTTTCCTGATAATCAACCAAACTGGGTTCAAGAATTTGAAATCTATACCCATTTTCACAGAACTCATTATAAATCAGAATTTCAATATATTAGAATAAGTTCTCACTGGTTTGTTTGGCAATAAAGTCTAAGTACTGTAGCCAAAGAAATATATGGCCTATGAAAATCACCAGTATTTTTCAAACTCAGATTATTTGATGCTCTATTTAAGAAAGCCTGACAGATTGGTAATTCCTGATTCCTAACCTTCACTGTTTATAAACTGTTTTTCTTTTCATTTTAATCAGCTCTTATTTGTGTCATTCACACACAATTCTCATTATAGGATAAAACTTTTAAGTCTTATTCTCACCTCAATATAATTTATAAAACTGATAAGAGAAATCAGAAATATATAAACTATACTCTCAGGTACACTGATGAATTCTTACTACAATATAGGTATTCCTAACAGTACCACAGTTCTAAAAGATGACAGAT
>PVKC010003481.1:0-5000 GCA_004027635.1 Crocidura indochinensis | reverse complement strand
ATCAAACCAAGCCACACCTCAACAAATAATGCTGAGTTAATGCAAAATAATATGAATTCTTTTATTTAGACTACCCAAATAATTTATTTCACCAACGAAATCCCATAATAACGAGCTACATTTTAAACACTCCTTTTAAAACAAAGCCCACAAAATGTTGAAGTGTACCCATAGGTCAAGAATAATAAAAGCAAGCATGCATATGGATTCAATGCTGCAGATTTATTCAGCATTGGTTAATGGTTTCTATAGAGATTGATGTCAATCTCTCTGGCCTTTCTTGTGTCAACAGTAAGTTACAACAAGAAAGATCGTGGCTTTTGCCTTTGATTAGAAGAGGTATCTTTCTCTAGTTGACTGAAGGTCACAGCATTTGCAACATGTGCTCACTTATTACAGCTCCCATGCAGAATGTATACATAAAAAGCTGATTTACTTCCCCAAAAAAGACCAGAGCCATAGTGAACAAAAGATGTCTCTGACTACATTAGATTTCTTTTCAAAGCAATCCAGTCCTGAAAACCCTCCAGCATTAGCACATTTTTATAAAAGTGTCATAAGGGGACATCCTACACATCATACTTCTGTTGCCCTCAAAAAGGCAAGGTAAAGCATTTATATCATCATATCTTTACAAAGATTTTAGCTTAAAATACAAGAAATTTCTTGGGTGTGAAAACTTTAAGGGACTGATAATTCGCTTCTATCTAAACGAATGTTTTAAAAAGAACACTCAAATAAAAAATAGTTGGGAGAAATCATTTGGAAGATATGCAATAAGAAGCAAAAGACTCACAGGAGTATAAAATAAGTTTTATTTTAAGTTAAGTCCTAGGTATTTTGAAAGAAAAATAGCAACACTAAAATAATATCCTTAAAGAAGAATTTCAAAAAGTGTTCAAAAAGTGAACAGATATGCTGTCACTGATGTACCTACTCTATGTTTTATTTAACCTAACTATATTTACTTTTTTATTTGTGTCAGTGACTCTTTTACTACTTGCCCAGTAAAAATCAGATAAATATATTATTTAATATTTAATCATCTACCAAGAAATATACATGGAATATAATGTAATGATGACTCAGAAAGTACTGATGAGTCATAAAAAGTATTGTTCAGGTCCCAAATAAGAAGCAAATAATTTTAGATAGATCAAAGATATCACCAAGAACTACAACCTAAAGGATGGACAGAAGTTTATCTGGTATACATAAAAGGAATAGATATTCCAAAATGTACAGAGACAAAAAGATATGAAAGAATATGCCTACTTTCAAAAAAAGAAAAACTTCAAAGAGACTGGACAGGAGGTGTACGGTGAGAAGCAACAGGGAAAATTTGGTAAAATAGGTTTACAACAAGGATCTCAACAGTTTCAAATGGTCTGAATTTTATCCTTTGAATAATAGCATATGACTGGAGAAAATTAACCAAAGGATTCATGTCATCTAAATTTCATTTGAAAAGATCTTTAGATGCTTTAAGAGAGATGAGTTATTCAGAAGACTGTATATGTGTTTATGTTCCTGTCATCTGTATTTATGTGTGTTTAGCTGCCCTTTTGCTTATCTTGTCCTCAGAGCTCTGCTGGACATGTGGTGCTGACTAGTGCTGACCAGTTTCTTTCTACATCCACATTCTTTCTAGTCTCTGTTTTCAGTCTCTACAATCTCCACTGATAAATGCTATTGAAAGAAGGTAAATGAAGTGTGGTGGTGAGGGTGATGGGATGAAAGACAATGAATAATTAAAACTGAAACATCTGGGAGAATAAAGAGAGAGATGCATACGAATAAAAACATAAGTGTTTTGACTACACATTTGTGTGTTTATTACTTAAATTCTCAGAATCTCATTAAATCTCAGATGATTCCACAATGATGTTACTAATTAGTTTAGAATAACTTTACTCTGGTTATTATGCTAGTAAATAGTAGAGAAGATTCAAACTTGTCCTGTCTACCTTTAAACCAATGCTCTTAATATTTATCCTCCACTACCAATGTTACTACGTATGAATTGTTATGTATGCCAAGAACTATGCTTGATTCTTTTAAAACATAGTTCTAAAACCCACAATAGCCTTTAAAAGTTGTATCATTGTCTTACATGCAAGGTAGGGAAAACTGGGGCTCATGAAGATTAGATTATCTTAGATCACAAACTAGTAAGAGGTAGCATCACAATTCTTTTGCTACACTTTTTCTACTACATGCTTATGAGCATTCCCCATCCCTACTCTTTCTTTTCTCTAAAGCCTTTTCCCGCTTCTGGTAGTATTTCCAGATATGACCATCAAGGCTCAGCTAATATTTTTCTACATACGGAGAACATCAACTCACCATTACATTTCTGTAACATTTACCTTGACAGATTTGTATCAGCTCCCTGTTATATCCATTTTCCCAATCAGCAAGCAAACATATATAAGTACCCTAATAAAAGCTATTCAGGCAGTTGTTTTATTATATCCCCAACAAAATTGGCAAAATCCTATCATACATTCAGGTCAACAGTATATTGACTGACTCGAATATACTTTAAAAATAGTTAAGTTTTTGAAAATTGGAATCATAAAAGTAAAATCAATTGTATATAACCTGTAGGAAATAAATTCAATCATCATAATGACAAATAATGAAGGTACTATTGTTATGCCCTATTACTAAAGAACAAAAGTAAATCTTAGGTGAATTGGTAAAGTTCACACAGTTAATAAATTGGGTAATTAGGATCCAAATCTCTAAGTTCTACTTTCAAGATCAGCATGTCACTAACTGCTCTATAGAATTATCTTCACTCAATAGATGTTTTATAAGATTATAAGATAAAATTCTATAAATAGCATTCAAAGCTAAAAGTTTATAACATAGATAATTTCTGCTAAAACATTAGAGGCAACATGGAAAGCTTGTCTCTCCATGCTTTGTTTTTTGTATGATAAAAAATCATATTAGGTTGTTGTAAGTACAAAGAGAAAAGTAAAATATTAATTTCTACTTTTAAAAAAAAGCAACAAAAAGTATTGTAATTTAATATTTAAAGGTGGAGTAAGGCAATGCACAGTGTAAATTTATAATTTACATTTTTTTTGGTTTATGGGTCACACCTGGCAGTCAGGGGTTACTCCTGCCTCGACGCTCAGAAATCGCTCTTGGCGGCTTGGGGGACGATATGGAATGCCAGGATTCGAACCACCATCCTTCTGCATGCAAGGCAAATGCCCTGCCCTCATGCTATCTCTCTGGCCTCATAATTTACAATTTTTGAAGTATTTTTCTGTGCACTAATTTTTTAACTTGTACAGAAGCTTGGTGAAATCAGTAGTATTATTGTCTCTACAAAATAAAACTCAACTAACAGCTCAGAGATGGTAACTTTCCACAATAATTTAGAGAGGTGGTGATGAAACCAAGACTATAAAGAGGGCCTTCAAAACAAAGTCTCTTTTCTTATAGTATGTGTTTTTCTTTTAAAAAATAATAGAAAGAACCTCATTCTATTATACATAAAATATTAAGAATGGCAAGTCTCTTCTCTCTGCCCTCTTTTTTTGTTTTGTTTTGTTTTGGGGTCATACCCAGCAGCGCTCAGGGGTTACACCTGACTCTATGCTCAGAAATTGCTACTGGCAGGCTCAGGGGACCATATGATCATATGGGATGCCTGGATTCAAACCATCAACCTTCTGCATGCAAGGCAAATGCCTTACCTCCATGCTATCTCTCTGGCTCTCTGCCCTTTTAAGAAAACTTCATATCCCACTTCAATCTTAAAAAGTAATACAGGGCCAGGGAGAATGTAGTGGAAATATCATTTGCCTTTCATGTAGCTGATCCTGATTTGATCCCTCACTCCACTTATGATTTACCCAGCCATAGACAGAACTGATTCCTGAGCAAAGTCAGGAGTAAGCCCTGAGCTTTACCAGGTCTAACCCAAGTTTCTCTCAAACCCCCAAATAGGTCACATAAGAAAAAATGACCAAGGCTCTCCTAGTTGATTTTTATCTCCACACTCTTTAATTTCACCCCCTCTTTCCTGAATCTGGACAGTGTAACAATCACTCTAACATAGTATCACCACATTGATGGTACAAATACTTGAAAACAAGCCTTGTGACTCTATTTAGGGAAATGCCAAAGGAAAACCAGAGAAAACCTAAAACCCTTAAAAAGTAAAGCAGTTTTCTCATATAGAACAGAATAATTTTTCATAGGAAAGTAAAATAGTGATTACATAGGAATGCTGTGTGGTATAATGTGGTATTGAGTGAAGGACTTCAAAACTATGATATAAAAACTAAATAAAACTTTAGGAGCAACCAAGTGTAACCAGAGGCTGCAGAACTTCCTGTCACAAAGTTATACAATTTCCTAGGGAGTAAGAATCAACAAGCAAGCATACTTACTCAGAGCTAAAACATAAGACTACACATCCATATTCAAGGAAAACTAATTCAGACATTTAACTGTAGAAAAATATCTCTGTAGAGAATATCCCTATATTCATCTCTAGTCATAGAGATATCCCTCAAGTCTCAGCCTAACCTGTAAAGACAAGATTCCAGATAAGAAAGGCCCTACTTAATGCTTGTATTATTTTCTTCACTGTTTTCTTTTATTAATTAATTCAACATGCATATCTATATGTATATGGTCACATATATGAATATATATGGAGATATATATATATATGGAGATATATATATATATAGAGAGAGAGACATTCTGAGACTAAGCCAGTGGATAAAATTAAAGTCGTTGCTCTCATAAGCTTGCATTCCAGTCCAAATTGAGCCTCCAAAATGTCTTTGACCACCAAGATTATA
This sequence comes from Crocidura indochinensis, assembly GCA_004027635.1. Lineage (NCBI taxonomy): Eukaryota > Metazoa > Chordata > Mammalia > Eulipotyphla > Soricidae > Crocidura > Crocidura indochinensis. The sequence continues at coordinate 165 of PVKC010003481.1, read as the reverse complement.
TAGTTCCGCTATTAGAAAAGGCTTAAATGACATATATCCCTGGAAAAAGGACACTTATAGAACCTGAAGGAAATGGACCATTTTATAACCTCAGCATCCAACATAAAGTTTAATGCACAGCAAATTTTAAGATCATTAAGGTAAGCACAATATTATAGATGTGAA
>PVKC010003480.1:0-38999 GCA_004027635.1 Crocidura indochinensis | reverse complement strand
TTTGGAGGACCAAATGGGATGCTAGGAATCGAACCAGGGTCCATACTATGTTGGTCGCATGCAAGGCAAACGCCTTACCACTTTGTATCACTCTGGCCCCCCACCCTGTACTTTGAAAATTTATTCCAGTAACTTGATTTTCAGTTGGTCATATTTTTATTCCACTAGTATTATAGTTTATACTTATTATTACTTATTTAATACTTATAGTATTATAGTATATACTCTACTTATGAGAGAGATCATTTTGCATTTATCTTACTGTAGCTTCACTTTTCTTAGCATGATACCATAAACTACAAGCTCTTGTGTTTTATTATGACAGAATAGTATTCCATTATGTCTCTTGGTTATCTTGAATAGTACTGCACTGATCACTCGTTCAAATCTTATTAGATTAATTAAGACAAATAACTTTCCTAAATCTACATTTCTATAAGTAAAATCAGGTAAACAATTGAATATATCGAGTATCTTTCTCAGTTTGAAATACATTGTTTTGGGATTATTATTACATTAACATATTCATTCAGTAAATATTCTAATTAGATGCTAGTTAGACTCTTATTGCCACAGTCTCCTAGAAAAAAAAAATGCATGGATAAAGGAGAGTGAAATAAAGAGTATATGGATTTATATAATATGGGATAATTTTACATTTGAAGTATTTTCAGTGAAAAAGTAATTCAATGATAAAAGAAGTCTTTAATTTTTCATATTTATTTTATTAAAAATACTCAGAACACTTAGCTCCTAGCCAAGAATGGATGGGTGAAAAAACAGCATTTTTCTTAGGACTGAATGGGAAAGAATATTCCACAAAGCAGGAACAAAAAATGAAGCATAAACTTACAGTAGAATATGATATTAGGTATAATATAGCAACATTTTAGCTGTATTGACTTAATACAATGATGAAAAAAAATCTAATTTCATGTGATTTCCACCCAGTATAATCTTAACAATTATTTTAATGGGGTCCGGGCGGTGGCGCTGGAGGCAAGGTGCCTGCCTTGCCTGCGCTAACCTAGGACGGACAGAGGTTTGATCCCCTGGTTCCCCATATGGTCCCCCGTGACTGCCAGGAGTGACTTCTGAGCGAATAGCCAGAAGTAACCCCTGAGCGTCACTGGGTGTGGCCCAAAAACAAACAAAAAAAAAAAACAAAAAACAAAAAAAACAATTATTTTAATGATTTAATTTTGTTACCAAACACTGCAATTATTTTTAAAGTTGTGCCATGAAAGTTTCGTCTCTTATAAGAGTGCCACTGAATCAAACAAACTTATAAAATCAATAATTTAGAACATATGGTATGTCAATTCATTTATATACTTTGAAAGTAATATATCAGAATAGCATCAGAGAAAGCAAATTATGAGATTAAAGAAATCATGCTTCTTGAATGTAACCAAAACACATTTAAGTGTATTTTTGAATAAAAAGTCAAAACCTGGAGTCCTTATGATGGCGCCGCAGTAGGGCACTTGCCTTGCACGTTGTTGATCCAGGACAGACCCTGGTTCTATCCCAGTGTACCATATGGTCCCCCAAGCCAGGAACAATTTCTGAGCACATATCCAGGAGTAACCCCAAGTGTCATTGGGTGTGATCCCGTCAAATAAAAGTAAAAGCTCATAAAAATTCTTTTTAATCATTTACCTTTTAGACTGTAGAACTCTGTCACAGAGCATATACTTACTATATATATATATATATATATATATATGACTACTGAAAATTCATAAATATTGACTAATAGTAATTTACATAAAAGACCTAATGATTGCCATCCAGTGGCATATCATATCTCTAAAATTGAGCTTTACTTGATTCAAAGGATACTTGCATATTCATTAAATGAGGGTGCATTCACTTTAAAGCCTTCTCTGCTTTTATAAACCATGCAATTATATAATCATATGTTGATCCATTAATAAAAAAATAGGTGCAAATCACTTTGAATGTCCAAAGAATGGTGTATGTTTCAGCAATATAAACAAAATACTTCAAAGAAGGGAGGTCAGATAAATATTTTATTTTAAAAATGTGCCATGTTTTGCAGAAAATATTAAAATAATTATTAGTAACCCATTTTTGAAGTGCAGTTCTATTTTAACGATGTAGAGCTTCAACATAATTAAACTGACTATAATTTTTGCAAGTCATTTAAATACAGACTGATTCTATAGTCATGCTTGTCTCATTCTCACCTGGCAACAATATTTTTTAGAAAAAATAAAGCAAAACAAAACAAAGCGAAACAAGGTATATTGAATGATTCAAGACATGTAACAGTCTATGTTAGACAGTTTGGATAAAAAGATAAGCACTATATTATCACTTCAGGAAAGGAAGGTGCATAATTGCTGGCAATGCTCAGAAGGTGGTCTTATCCCTTAAAGATTTAGTGGCTATTGTTGAGAAGGCAAAGGTGTCAATTGTCAAAATAGGAACCCCTGGCTAGCCTTATTGTAGTTTTACTAAATTTCTGTTTCAGGTACCAGTACTATGTCACCACACAGACTACTTTTTTCCATTAGAGTGAGACTGTAATTAGGAAAATGGCTTTTTGATGCTTGTGTCTAGTCTGCAGAGGTTGGCATTTTCTATGGTGCTGTCTCAGCATTCAAAATTGCCAGAAGAGTATGAAGCAAAGTGCCCGTTAAATGTAAGAATAAAATCAGTGCATGAATCTAATTTTGCGTGATAATATTTTTAATTCATTCAAATGAATTTTGATGAACTCCAAATTATAGGAGTGTAAATTATTGCATTAATGTAAAAGAAGGAGGCATTTTTAACAGAAGATGTCTTTCGAATATTTAAATTATTTGAGATTTATTTACTTATAATGTTTTACTTTAACAAAAAATAGGTCATTGTTAGACCATATTCTATTTCTATTTTTTTAGATTTCACTTCATTTTTCATGTTTATATCCACATCAATTCGTTATTTCTATAGGATTTTTTAACAGTATTAAGTTCAGTACTTCAGTGTTTTTGATGGTTAGAATCAGAGGCCCACATTTAAAGCTTGATTTGATGATTAAATCAAGTAAGACTTTAAATTTAAGATTCAAAGGTTAAAATCAAAGGCCCAATTTTAAAGTACATACATTAAATATGTATAAATATAGATTTCCCAACATTATTTTTCATCATCAAATACATCTAATTCATGAATAATCCTGTCTTATAAATTGCAAAACTAAAGTTTGGAGAGATTATAGTATAAAACCTGAAACCAGAGAGATAGTACAACCAGGGAGTATTTAAGGTACTTGACTTGTATGAAGTTGATCAAGGTTTAATCCCCAACACAACATGGTCCCGTGAGCCCTGCTGGTAGTGACCTCCAGTCACAGCACCAGAAATAGCTCCAGCATAGCAGGGTGTGAACCCCCCCATGCAAATAAATAAATAAATATAAAGAGAATATATTTCAAAAGTAAAAAAGATACATGACCCCGGAACAAATTTTAATGGAAGCTAACTTCTATGTCATTGTAATATGTTCAATCTATTTTTCATCTTACATTACAGTATATGTTGATGGTTTTAAAGAATGGCCAAAATAAGACAGAGATGAAAAAAGACTGTACTGACTTGGAAAACTGGGGAAATTTGATATTGTTAATAATCTTGGGGAGCACATACTACATATTCATTGATCAGAAGGAAATTGTGACTAAAATTTGAACATATAAAGGCTTTGACCATGTAACAATAATAAGCAATAAAGCAAAGATTTGACATGTTTTCATTTTTCCCAAATAATTCTCTCCAAACCATACTTCTTCATTCTGCCAATCAATGGAATCTACAGACTTAAAAGTTACCTGAAACACTCAGTTTACTAATGGTGCCTATTTTCTAGAAGAATATCTGCCCAGTTTAATTTCTTTTGAAGAACTAAGGCAAAGTGACAAACACCACATTTGGTAATGCTTCAGCCCCACCCATTTGGCTGAAATGATCGGAAGAGCAGGTGGCTTTCATTCTGTTGGATGTTTCCCAGTTGTACAGCTGCTAAATGGAAGTGAAGAGAGCAGCCACTCCCAGCAGGATGTGTGCCCAGAAAGTTGGCCCTTTTGGTAAAATCAACCCAGAAAACACGAGAAATATATGTGTATTTTTTTTCTGAAGAGCAAGAGAGAGGTGCCAAAATTCCACTTATTAATTTAATTTGATTTTGAGGGAGGGACACACAAAGCATAACATATATTCACACATCTAGGCTTTTGGTATAGCAGTTAAACATCACATGTATTTGCTTAATGAAAATCGCCTGTATGATAGTTGCCTTAATCATATATTTAAGAATGCCACTCCTTTGAACTGGAACCTTAGGGGACTACTTTAAACTGAGATCTGTCTTGACTTTGTGATTATGTGGCTGTATCTTTCCTATCTTTCCTCTTACAATGACTGTTTTTTATGGTGTTTGGTTTTTGGGCTACATCCTGTGACATTCAGGGGTTACTCCTGGTTATGTGCTCAGAAATTGCTCCTGGCTCAGGGGACCAAATGGGAAGTCAGGGTATGGAATTGCGTGCTAAAGCAAAAGCCTTATGGCTGTGCTATTGCTCCATCCCCTACAATGATATTTTTTAAAATTTAGTGATTAAAAATAAAATTGGTCACTTGCCTCAGAAGACACTAATTAATTTTCCATCCTACCACCCCAATACGGTCTTTCAAGCATTCCAGGGATTGATTCTGGAATATAGTCAGGTGTAACACCTAAGCACAGCCCAATATTAGCACACACACACACACACACACACACATACACACACAATACAACACAACAACAATAACAAGAAGTAAGAAATAATTCAGGAATTAATTATCTTTGGAGGGGAGTGTTTTGCATTTAACCAAGAACAATGTTTTAACTAAGTAATTAACTAAGTCAATGGTTCCTAGTTCATGGTATTAAATAATTGGGGCTGGTGCAGTGGCATTTGCCTTGCACAGACTGACCTAGGATGGACCTCGGTTCAATCCTCCTCTGTCCCATATGGCCCCCCAAGCCAGGAGTAATTTCTGAGTGCATAGCCAAGAGTAACCCCTGAGTGTCATGGGTGTGGACCCAATAAATAAATAAATAAATAAATAAAAATTACCCTAGAAACTTGGTGAAAATATAGATTCCTTCATCCTATTCCCTAAGACTTAGATTTAGATAAATGAAATAGGGCATGTACTCAATGTTTAAGTATTCATCCCAAACCTCACTATTAGGAACACCACATGAATAAGATACTTGAAAAATATGAGAGGGCAACTCAAAAACGTTGATGATCACACACACACAAAGGTAGTTTTAGTGGCATGTGTAATTTAATTTCTTTTTGTTATCGTTATTCTTGTGGTTTATTTATTTATTTTGAAGTGGAAAAAAGGGGAGACATTATAAGCATTGCTCAGTGCACCCAGAATTCATTCCGGAAACTACACAGCTAAATGACCAGCTACTTCAATGCTCAGGTCTGGCTATGAAGAAGTTGGTGCATCTTATGATGCAATGGCTACCCAGGTCATATTCATAGAATTTGGAAAACTTGTTAAGTCAGAGATCAAACTTAGTGCTCCCTCCTGCAAAGCATGTACCTCAGCCATTTGACCAATCTCCCTGTCCCAATATCCTTATATATTTTAGTGACATTTTATATTAAGATTTTAAAATAAACTTTGAAATCTCAAATGATAAGGTTGCAGAGCTAAGTTTTTTACAGGTTTTATTTTTATTAATATAGTCAAAGACATCTTTTTAGCACAGTCTAATGGGCTTCATTGCATAAAACAGACAACAAATTAGATTGCTTATAATAAAAAGTTCCATGCCCAAAACAATAGCACAGTGGGTAGGGAGGGTGTTTTCCTTGCATTTGGCCAATGCAGGTTTTATTTTATGGGAATATGGCAGTGGTATCCCATATCCTGAAGCGTGAGGGGTAATTTCTGAGCACAGAGGCAGAAAAGGCAACCCCTCAAATAATACACTTCAGTCCCTCAACATACTATTTTAATAAGTTGCCCAAGTGCTCTTCATATCTTATGTTTTATTGGTAATATAGTGTCTAGTTTAAGTCATGGTTTTAGTATGTTATTTATTTAATGTGTTTACAGATAAAATCACTACCATTAATTAACCTCTACCATTAATCACTACCATTAATTAATTAACCATTAATTAATTGATAGCATCAATTTTCTTGTTGCTATCAAGAACATATCTGTATATACTTTATTACAGATAAATATGTTTACCCATGAAAGTGAGGATACATGAGGTAAAATATGTGAAACATTTATCTGTGCTTCATATATGCTAATAATATTATAACATATTAATAGAGCAGGGTATCTGTGCTTCATATATGCTAATAATATTATAATATATTAATAGAGCAGGGTAGCTCTATTAGCTAACAAGGTATAATTTAAGCTTTTCTTTGATGAGATATTACTGAAAACATATCTATCACTATCATATATTCTATCATATATTGCCTTTTAAGTTCTTTACAGCATTTTCTTCTTTCTTATTTAAGTAGATGAAAATAACTCATAAGAAATCATTAATTTTCAAGAATACCTCACTTAGCATTGGCAGAGGAATGAAAATGTTAGTTTGAATTTCTAACTTCCTAAAATAAATAGGTTTATAGCATATAGCTTATATTAATTTGCTACAGTTGTCTTAGGGAAATAATGGAAGGTTGATTGAGTCACAATTTGCAGTGATCAGGGTCTATGCCTTGCTTTGCACTGAAGAATAATCCCTGGTGGGATTATGTGATGCTATGATTGAACTTCGGATAGCCACATACAAGGTAAACACATGCCACCAGTATTCTCTTGCACCACCTTAGAAAAATTAAGACAACCATTATTACTTTCTTCTGATCATCTATTTTTCCAACTTTAAGCAGCTCTTGACATTCTTCAGGGCATATATGATTTTATACCTTTCTTTGTGAGGCTTTATTGATTCCTTGATCATTTTTTGGGGGGACGGGGGTTATATTCATAAACAAGAGGTGATTAATGGCTCTGTATTTGAGAATCACTCCTGGTGGGCTTGGAAGACTATATAGGATGGTGAAGACTGATTTGAAGTCAGCTGTATACATGACAAGTGCCCTACCTTCTCAGTTATCTCTGAGGCCCCTTTACCATTTTTAAATTGGTATTTCCACAAGTTATCATTTTTTCTTCTAAATTTCACAGCATAAAGTATTATATTATATCTCCTTCTCCTTCTTTCTTTACTATATTACTAGCTTTTGGAAAAGGAAGGTTGGGACTTTCTGTTCTATACATCATACTTCTGGTAAAATAAACTGCATTGAAACATCAAGATATAGATGTATAAATTTTTTCCATGACATTTAAAGATATTTTGGTCCTATTAAAATTGTGAATTTCCAGGAAAAGTACACGTTAAAAAATAAAATACAGATACTCCTCACTTAATGACCTACCTGTTTAGCGACCACTCACACTTATGATCGTCTCTTCACCGTTATTTTATTTTATTTTAAATATTCTTTTTGCTATCCTGTATGCTCTACAGTACAGTACTGTGGTCTTTGTTGCTTTAATGCACCTACTTTAATAATTTTATGTTCTGTAATATATTGCAGTACTGTGTGTAAATTACAGAACCTATGCAAATTAAAACAAGTGGAAGTTTTCAGTTTGATTTTCTTGCTATTTTAGTTATTCAGAATACTGTATTGTTAACTACTATGCATGCAGTTCCTCACTTAACAACCAATTCGCTTAATGACCAAACTGAACTTGGTCGTTAAATGAGGAGTATCTGTAAGAGGGACCGGAGCTGTGGCACAGAGTGGTAAGGCATCTGCCTTGCAGGTGCTAGCTAGCCTAGGAAGGACCATTGTTGGATCCCCTGTATCCCTTACGGACCCCCAAGCCAGGAGCAATTTCTGAGCGTATAGCCAGGATTAACCCTTGAGCATCACTGGGTGTTGCCCCCAAAAGACAATAAATAAATAAATAAATAAATGAATAAAACAAGAGATAGTGGGGCCCGGGAGATAGCATGGAGGTAAGGCGTTTGCCTTTCATGCAAAAGGTCATCGGTTCGAATCCCGGTGCCCCATATGGTCCCCCGTGCCTGCCAGGAGCAATTTCTGAGCATGGAGCCAGGAGTAACCCCTGAGCACTGCTGGGTGTGACCCCAAAACAAAAAAAATAAATAAATAAGAGATAGAAATATAAATTGCAAATTTTAACAGCAGTAAGCCAATTCTAAAGGATTTGTGACAAGTTGAGATATAGGTAATTAAAAATAAACCTTATAACTATCTATTAATATTTACATATGTAAGAAAATTATACATTGGGGGTGATGTTCAAATCTCAGTTACTACATGAATTGACTCCAAGCACCACTAGGGTCACCTCTGAGCACAATTCTAGGCAACACAAACACACACACACACACACACACACATTCACATACATACAGATTGCCAAATTACAGATATCTGATATTAATCTACTCCAAAGATAATCTAATCCAAAAAGAATAATGGACTGAGAAAGCACTGACTGACAAAATTCTGATTGTAGCATGATCTTTCTTATTGCAGGAGATGTTATCTTTCATATAAACAGTGGCAAAGTCTATCTTGAATTTGCCTTTTTCCTTTATGCAAATCAAAGACAGTAGAAGGGTCTTACACTTGGTGTACTACATACATTGTTCAGACCCAATATTAAAATCTCAATAAAGCAAGTATGTTAGCTCAGTTTTTGCATTCTTACATTCTATTTTCTATAACAAAAAAACTCCTATATGTAAATGAATTTGAAGTCATGTATTTGGTAAAACTAAGCAAAATATGTAAGCATGAAATAATTATAAATTCACTACTAATAATCGTAATTAAAGCATTTGTACAACTACATACTATGTATTCTTTGAAGTATCCAGGAGGCATGAGAAGTTAGTTGATTAACTTACTGCTTTGGGTTTGTAATATCTCATAATAAAATATAATAATCATAAGTTCACATAATAATCTACCTGCTGTTTGTACTATTCTCTTTATGTGAGACCATTATGATAGCACAACTGGAAATGGAAAAGAAAAGCCATGGCATATTATGATTTACTTTAATTGTTAAATAATTAATTTACACATTTTTGAAGTTTTGCAATATATTGAATATATAGACTACAGAGGTGCAAATCAATGAGTTCTTTGTGGATTGGTCAAATAAGCATTCCTCTCTATCATTAAATGATCTTGGTGTATAATTAATGACTTAGACAATGCTATAGGGAGCTCGGTGCATTTATTATGTATGTTTTATTGAAGTTCTTGGAAATCTTAAAACTATACCCCAAAGCATTTTCCATTTGGCACAAAAACTATAAGAAAAAAGTGTATCCTCATATATTTTATTCTTTCTCTTTATACTAGGATAATATAATCATATCTTTTCTAATATGTTTTAAATTTTTAATTAATAGATTGTAAGTGAATACATAAAACAAAAATTAAAAAAATGTTTCTGGCAAATATAACTTACAAATATCACCCCCAAAATGGTTATTATGTACTACATAGATTGCAGTCCTTGATTTTTCTAGTTGTATAAAATCTTTTCCTTTTATTATTTGTCCTTGTCGTTTAATCATGCCTATAAAAATTTCTTTTTTAAAAAATTTGAGTAATAATTAATTACAGACTATTAAAATACTTTAAATTTCCTAACATACAACATGTGCATGTTTTTCTCCCTTTGACCAAAACCATACATCCTCAGTTGTCTATAACTCAAAAAAAAAAAAGACATAGAATTATACCTTTACATCATAGAGAACATCATGGCTATTTTCAGCTTTACTCCAAATAAATCTCAAAGTCCTCTCACCTTCCCTCATCCCAAGTAACTTTGTTGGTATCTGGTTCTCCTTTTCAAAAAGAGAATCATTTCTTTCTTCTTTTGCTTACAATATTTTTATTGGGACTTTCGGAGAATATTTAATGGTAGTAGTCTCTTAGTTTGGTGAATCTCTTTTCCAAAGAGCTACATATGGGATATAGCCTGCTATAATGCAGACTTTATTAGAGCAGTATTGATGCCTATGAAATGCAATCTGTTATCCACACTCCTTAAAGTAACATTTATTTTGTAGGACTCTAATCTACTTGTCTAAATTTATCTCCAGCCTCTTGCTCTGTTTCAAAAATTTTCAAAATCTTAAACTTAGTTTCCTCACACCTTCAAGGCAAAGTTGAGCATTTGTTCTCTTAAAACATTATGTTTCTCTAGTTCAGCACTTAGAAACATCTGATGCCAATTACAATAATGGTAAACACATGCTGTGACTATCCCAGGTCATTTCTCATATTGAATAGTCTCTCCGATTGTCAGCCATGGGTGGGGTATCAGTCAACATTTTGACTTTAAAAATGTGGCCACCATACCTTGAGGCTTGTCTACCAGATATGCAGCTCACTGAAGGCAGGGGTGGGGTCTTAGTAATCATGAGCTCTAAGAGCTTCATTGTTTAATGAAACCAAACTGGAAGAAGAATGTTCTATTTATACAAGTTGACTATAAAAGGAGTCATATGTTATCCATTACCCCAGTTCTCAACACTGTCTGAAAAATCTGTTCTCTTTCAACACAATTCATTATTCCTTTACAAAACAATGTAAACCAGTGTTCTCATTTTTAAAAACATGAATGTGAAAAAAAGATTTTGCATCATGAACAAATTACTACATACACCATATAAATAAGATGATGATGCAGATCCTTTACCCAGAGGACGGCATCTGAGCTTTATCTACCTTCTTTAGTGACAATCTGTGTGTCAAGTAACCTCTTCAGTTGTGCTGGTTTCCTTCTGTCCCCTTTTGTCTTTCCCATTCAATAACATTGCCCCAACATATTGCCCTATCCATAGTACACTGATATACTTGTATTTACCCAAATTTTTAAACAAACAAACAAAATAACATTTCTCTATTGCCTTCACTTTGCACTTCAGATAATCTGCATTTCTCTCTTGTCTGTAAATAGAACACTGGAAATATTGTCTTGTTCTCTCTATTTGGTTTTACATTCTCTTTTGAACCTTTTGCAACAGATTCTTTTTCTACTGAGTCAGCAAAATTATTCCTGTTAGGATTACCAGTGACCTCTGTGGTGCCACATTGTTATATGTATTGATATTATAATGATCATGACTGATTGAGATGTTGCATGTATTGACACTGTAGTGACCTTCCTTGATGCAGCATGGGACAATCAAGACAAAACAACTTGAACTACTTACTTTCATAGACATTGACCAGACTAAAAAAACTGCTGTGTTGAGAGGTCCTACCTAAAATAAACGTAAACACTTTTTGAAATATGGTTAAAATTTAAAAAGCAAAATGGGTCAATTTCAGATACCTTGTGGACTTAATACTCATAGTTCTGCAGATTTTTTTTTTTGTAAAGCTTTGTTCTGGGCAATCAGGGTAGCACTTGTCAACTTATGCTTCAAATAGTTTGCCTGCAGGCCAAACTCTTGGTCTCTGTCATAGTAGCCCATTACTTTTGTCCATGTTACTCTCAAAATCTAACTTTATTCGTACCTATAGTTGGAATTTTCCCAACTAATTATATTCTAGTTACATCTAATATTATTCTACAATAAAGAAATTAGACTAAAATCTACATAACCATCAACCCTTTGATTACCATTCCAAATTACTAGACACAATTTCCAACTGAACTTTTCCCCTTCACCAAGTTTCACTTATCTTGGTAAAGATTATTTAAGATGATATTTGAGGTGTGATGTGGATGACTCAGTTATAAACTTGTACTCCTGGTTGTCTCACATATACAAAGAAAATATAAATGTTATTATCCAATTTCGTATGAGTGAGTCTCCCCCCATTTTTCATGCTTTATGAAGCTTGTTTAATTATCGGCCTGTCTAAAACAACAAGGGAGAAATTTGGGCTAAATGGGAAATCATTCCTTTGCACTCCAATAATTATAAATTTAGATGCACAACCGGAGCTCTTACTTCGACTCATATATCAAACTGCCTACTCAAAATATCCATTTTATGATGTCAAACAGGCACGTCAAATTTGACTTGTCCATAAAAGCTTCACTTTCCACAGTCCTTCCATCTCAGTAAATGGCAATTTAATTCTTCCAGTTAGGCATTAAAAGTTAAGCCCTCCTTGATCTTGTCCTTCCTCACAGCATTATATAAAGTGATATAATCTTAATGGCTTTAGTTTCAAAAATTACTAGATGCTAATCACTTCTGACTGCCTCCACCTATTTAGCTTTTAGCTCTATCATTATAATTTATCTCCCTGTTTCAGTTCTTGCTTCCATTTGAGAAATTTTCAACTAAATACCAAGAATGATTTTTTTTTTAATGTAGAGCAGATGATGTTTTTTTCTTTCTTCAAAATCTTTCTATGGTTTCATGTGGGAGAAAATTCCAATGACCTAACATCTCCTTAAGTCCTTCAACTCAGCTCAACTTTTCCTTCAGTAACCGTTTCATTCTGTATTAAATACCTTGCTACCTTTTCACTGGTTCTTCTTTTCTAGAACATTTTCATTTTCAGCCCATAAAAATGTCTCTGCAGGAGCTGGAGAGATAGCATGGAGGTAAGGCGTTTGCCTTTCATGCAGAAGGTCAATGGTTCGAATTCCGGTGTCCCACGTGGTCCTCCGTGCCTGCCAGGAGCTATTTCTGAGCATGGAGCCAGGAGTAATCCCTGAACACTGCCGGGTGTGACTCAAAAACCACACACAATCACACAAAATGTCTCTGCAATTTTTTTTTTTGTTTTCTTGTTTCATTAATGCTTCATCTCAGGGTGTGCTTCTTTGGCTATTTTTTCTAAAACTGCAAATGGTCTCCAGTGAACTTTTGTTTTTGGTTATGTTTTTTATATTATTGCTATAAAACGGGGTTACCTACACAATGCTCACTTTATTGTTCTCAGATGGTGTACCTATTCCTTCAGAAATGATATCCCCTGAGAATATTTTGGTGTCATCTGTTCCTTCCTGAGTTCCTATTGGTAGGCAAACAGGACTGGACCACAAGCTCTCTATTTCCATCATAAAGGAATAAGGCTTTGAGAACCCACACACTACTCTGGATCTTCCCCTAAAGTCATGAAGCTAAGGTGAGAAAAGAACACATTGCATTGCCCCAGTGGCCCAGGGCAGAAGCTAACAACTGTCAGGGTAAAAGTGTGGGGCTGGGCATCCAAATGAGCCTGAAGTCTTCAGGAAGTGGATTAAGAAAGAATTTCTGGGATCAGTTCTGGCAGGATGGGGATTTAAAGCTTTTAAAAGCCTTCCAGATCTTTAACTAATCTTGGGTTTGGCCACTCAAAGACTGCCCAAGGCTTGGGTGTTCCAGGAACAAAATAATTCTCCTTTGAAATTCTACTCATAGCACTTACAGGTCAAGAAAATTTGGTTAAGACTAAACCAGGCTCCAATTAAATTCTTGTCTACTATTCCCTATAGTTCATGGAATTGGGGGCTCTCAAGTCCTCATTGTTACAAATATTCAAGCATAAAACTAATATTTGTAACACATATGTCATAACCGCAGCATAAAATGCTCTGGCTTAAAATTCAGCAGCTCTGTCCCATCTGCTGTTGGAATTGTTTTCTTTTAGTTTTCCAACTTCCAAGGTCCCAAGGAGAGTCCTTTGGGAATCATCTGCAGGTAGAAGTTTGCAATGCCTAATCTGGCCATTTCTTCCTTTCCTTAGGAATGCAGAACTCATGCACTAGTCGGGTTTCTGGGATCACTTTAATCAAAGGATCACAGATGTACAAGGTGGGAAGACTTTATAAAATGGTCTGAAATTGAACTATTGAGGTTTTACTAGTTAACTGAGTTCGTAGATCTCCTCTTCTGAATCAGAAACATCCATAGGAGGTGAGTACTCAGCCACATATTAATATGAAGTCAGATTGTTTTCCTTTATTGTCAGTCCCAATCCAACTCATTAAAGTGGCAAAAAAAAAGAAAAAAGAAAAACATGGCTTTATTATTCAAAGTTGTTATATCAGGCTAGGAAATTATGAGTTAAAATGTTTTAATATTATATAAACATGTTTTCAGGGAAAAGAGCATATCTGAGAGTAATACTAAGGGGCACCAAGACTGCACTCAGAGTCCTTTAGTTGGCGCTGGGGAAGTAAGAAAACTGGAGTTCCGTATATGTCAAATATGTATGTGTTCTAGCATTCAAACCACATTCCAGCCCATAGAAAACATGTTTTAAATGTACTCCTAAACATCTGTCTTTAATACCTTCTCATCTCCATAAACAATCTGTCCAATGAATGTATTGTATCCTTTCAGATTAAGGTAAAATATTTAAATTAATATGCTTATATACACCAATAAATACATGTTTTATTTTCCCATTGTTAAAGCAATCATTTATAATGGAAGAAGTATTAGTACTTCTATTTTTTCTGATTAATAAAGTATTTTGAAAGGCTTTATTTAAGAACACACTAATTAAAGGCACATTCTCTTTTAATGGCTCAAACAGAGTTAACTATAACTTCTTAACTATTTATTTACTTGATCCTAGTTAGGTTGGTATCCATCTTTTATTATTTTAAATACTGCTAAGAATAGATGATTTATTCCAGCAAATAAGGTCTTGCACATGGTGCACTTGGGTTCAATCCCTGGTAGTGTTATGGTCTGCTGAGCACAGAGTCAAAAGAAATTATCCAGTACTGCTTGGTTTGATTTTAAAATATAAAATAGAATACTGATATGGGGTAGGATGATGATTCAAAGGACTTTAGAGTTACTTTTGTATGCTGGGGATCTGAATTGGATACACAGAATTATGTGATCCACAGAGCACTACCAAAAGTAACCTTTGAGTTCTAAGTCATGAATAGACTGTGAGCACCACCAGTTGTGACTCCAAAGAAACAGTCATAATGATAAAAACTATTAAATAAGACCACCCAAACAATGCCATAAGGCTTAAATGAACACGGTGCTATTTTTTATAATTACTTATTCTGAAATATGTATCAGCACAAATAGAATCGCTGGATATAAGAATATAATTTTACCTTAATTCATATTTCTAAATTGGCCTCAATAAAATACTTGTTATTTTGCATCCTACAAGTAATCTCTAGGGTTACGTGTTAGATGGAGAAGGAGGCAAATTGCCATAGTACTTATATTCATAAAATATAGAATCCATAACAGAAATTAGGAAGAACCTAAGAATGGCATTGAGATACTTTTGTGCATACTTTGTACTGGTGATTAGAAAACTAATCAAAATTACAGATGACCATAATATATGCATTATAGTCTTTTTTGTGAGTCAGTCTACACAAGAACTGATATTGTCTAAGAGAATGATTGTTCTAATACACTTCTAAATTAAATGTTAAGACTTTTAGAAGAAGAAACCCTATATTTAAGGAAGTCTAAATTTTTTTGGTTGTTTTTGGGTCACACCTGGTGGCACTCAGGGGTTACTCCTGGCTCTCTGCTCAGAAATCGCTCCTGGCAGGCATGGGGGATCATATGGGATGCCAGGATTCGAACCACCGTTGGTCCTGGGTTCAGCTGCTTGCAAGGCAAACGCCCTACAGCTGTGCTATATCTCCGGCCCCTAAATATTAACACATACTCAGAAACTCTGATTTATAGAAAGACATAAAATGGATAAATATAGTAATCCATTTATTCGGAGTGTCTCGATAATTTTTGAAGACTATACATTTGATATTTTTTCAAAACCAATTTTGCATACTAGTAGATAATTATACTTAAAATCATCAAGGCAACTACCATCTTTAAAGAGGGTATGCAAATGAATTATTGCTTGCAATTTAGTGATCACTTAGGAGATAACCCAATTAAGGGAGTGAAGATTAGCAGATAAAAATGTAATTACATAGGAGTAGTTTCTGGTTTACATGTATTTTTTATCATGCTGTTCTGAAAGAAACTCTAAACTTCTTTTCTTTTAATCCTTATACTGAAAAAAAAAAACTACGTGATAAAATTTGTGTGTATGGAATAGTGTGTGTGTGTGTTACATAGCAACATTGGTCTTTCTGGGACAGAAAATTGGATATATTAGCTAGAAACAGTGGAATTGGGTTCCAAAGCTTCATCAGAATCAATTGAGCTGCCAGAACATTTTTAATGCAATCTGAAACTATTAATGACTAAGAGTCATTTACTTACCATGGTCCAGTCTTTGTCCAGTGGAAATTACTGGTCATGAATCTGGTGAACATTTACAGGAATCTGCAAATGAAACAGCTAAATCCTTGATGACAGGGAGCCTCATAAAAGAGGCTCATTTATTCTCTCAGGGCACTCATCCTTGCCACTGGGATCAATAGAAAATCTCATCTGATATATTCTTAAATGCCATGGTGCAAATGTTCTCGTTCCAATTTGGTAGATGCAACAGTCCCGATTCCATTTTAAGGAACTAGCTTAAAATCACTAAATAAAGACAAGCTTACTCTGAATTTTCTTTTGCCTCATAGCCTTCGATAATAATGCCTTTTTTTTCCATAAAAAAAAAGTTTCTTACATTTGATGAGTCTGCAGTTGACTACTAAAAATGAATTTATGATTTGGAGACATATCTTAACTGCTTTAAAGACACAAGTAGAACATATAAATTAGCAACTTATTGTAAAATAGCTCTTCTGTAATCTTTATGGTTTGCTCAATAGAAATGATTTTAACCTTAGTAAAGGAATAGAAAAATCTATCTATTTGAATTGTTAGCACAGACATTCTCATTTCTAAAGTTCATCTGAAAAAACAGAAAGGGGAAAACATTTTGTCTAAATAAAAATTAATACTCTGATAAAAATTGGGGAAATAATATAATAGGCTTTATAACTCAGGACCTGACAGAATATCACAAAATTTTTTTCAGGGACGATTCCTCATTTAAGTGTCCTCCTTAGAAATGCCATAACTACTTCCTAGCCATTTTCTGTGTATTTCATATAAGGGAGTTGTCAGCTCTAAAATTTTTGTTTTGTCTTGTTTGTTTTGTTTTGGGGCCACACCCACTGATGCTCATTGGTTACATACTTTTGGTTATGAGCTCAGAAATCACACCTGGCTTGGGGGACCACATGGGATGCTGGGATCAGACCTAAGTCTGTCCTGGGTAAGTGGCGAACAAGGCAAACACCCTACCACTGTGCTATTTCTCTGGCCCCATCAACTGTAAAATTCATAACATGGCACCTATGGGCAAGAGTCCAAATTATGTTACAATGGTTTTATTAGATGGTAGGAATATGTGTGAAAAAATACCTGCTTTTCTGTTAGTTTAGAGAAATTTAATAAAAATATTCAACATTTTAAAAGGTCTTTCATTAAAAAACAAAAACTTCACAGATTTATAATCTTAATATGGAACTACTATTTTTCAAGTCAGAGGCATATGTATTCAAAGTAGATTTTAGTTACTACTTATCAGATCCATTTGTTGCATTATAATACCAGAAGCCCTAATGTTTTTCCCTGATAACCCACCTAAATGTTCAAATGTTTTAGGAAAGCATGTCAGTAATTTTTGGCTCTTTCACACTATCTGCCCCAATTCAATTACTATTTAGCAGTGAACACTTATAACTCTATCATTTATTAACAAATATAAACTCCACAGTTCCTATAAGTAAAGAAATTAGGGAATTATGAGTACTTTACTATTTGTTTGCAAGGTCACACAAACAGCTGAAGAAGCTTCTCTAAACTATTCTGACTTTAGTGCTCCCCTTTATCTCAGAAAATGTTTTATAAGACCATAAGTAGGGGCTATAACTTGGGATGGAAGATTAGAACTTTCAAATAGAATCAAAAATAATGATTCATGTTGCAGTAAATTCCCTTTAATCTTTAGTACAGGTGCAGTGAATGGACACTAAGAGCATGGCTGTCATACTCAGGTATGCATTATTAAAAAGGTTCTGTTTTACATCTAAAATCAAAACTTAAAAAAAAGTATGAGTGTTTGACACTTTATTTTCATGCAAAGCCTTCATTTTAAGCCAACAATAGCCTTAAGAAGAATAACAAAATAAAAAATATAATATATATAAAATATATATAATATATAATATATATATTATATATTATATAATATATTATATAATATATATTATATATTATAAATATATAATATATATAAAATATATAATATATAATATATAATATATATAAAATATATATAAAACAATAATAAAAAATAATCCATGAGAATGACTTTGACAAAAATTTGCATTTATGTTTTCAACTGAAAATAGTTTGGTACAGAAGATGGCCTAGGAGGCACTGGGCCAGCAGGAGGCTAGGAGGATTATCCCTAATTACCTCATGTTTCACCTTAATTAACTTCTGATACAAAAAGTAAACGCTGCAGGAATGATGGAAAGAGACCTTAGGCCAGTGGGCAAGATATCTAAGCTTTCATTGTTTGCACATGATAATCTTCTCTTTGAAAGTCCCTAATTCCTCCAAAGGATGAACTGTTGGACACACACTGACCTTGATTGGCTGTGCTACAGAGCTATCAGGCTATTTACTTACCATAGCTTTTGGCATGGAACCATAAGACTCAAAACAATGCACTCTCGAATTTTCACAGTACTCGTATTTTCATACATACACCCAGCTAAAGATTCCCTATCCTATTCTTTCATTGGTGCTGTATTGATCATAGCATATATTTGAACAAAACAATGATAATTTTCTTAATCCACCAAAAATTCTTTTTCCAGCTATGTCTATGCCATTAGTCCTCATGACCGCAAGGCAACATGACACATTTTTTCCTGATCACTTAGGACTGATAACTATCATAGACATAAAAGCAGTTGCAGCTATTAAAAGCAATAAAGCCATTTTTCCTACCTTCCGTATGAAGGAGGCTCATTATTGAATATTAATCACATCATATTCTAAATTTAAATTTTAAACATTTGCTTTTTGAGATTTGAGAACATCATATAGTGTGTATTTTCACCATTGGCTCCAAGGTGCTGGAAAGATGCTCAAAATAACACAAAATAAAAAAAATAGTGATAAATCATGCCTGGTTGTCATAAATGGGAATGCATTAAAGCAAGATGGAATAACATTAAAGAGTATAATTAAAAAGCAATAACCCATAGCTAAGTGTATGGTAGAGAATTGTCACAGTTACTGTAAAACTTAAAAGAGTTTTCTGAAAACTTAGACAATAAGCAAAATGTCTGTGCTTAGCATCCAAGTATTGATACTCAAAACTGGTTTCCAATGAGCTCTCCATTTATTTCTAACAAGAGGAACAATACCAATCTCTATTGATGATAGATTTGAATGAGGCATTAAATGACTTCTATAGAAGCAGAAGGAAAATAAATTTATCTTTGCTCATTTTAATTTATATTTGAAAGATCCAACCAAAGTTTACAAAATGATGGGTATAATTTTTGTCATTCTTTTTGTCAAACTTTTTTTGTAAAGCATAAGGTATTATGTATTTTCAGTTTTGGTTTGGCCTAAGACACCTTTTTGTAAAGTGATTTCTTCATTTCTTAAATTCTAATTATAGTCATTGGTTCACCCCTTAAGTTTATAAGCCCTTAAAATATTCATGGTAATAATCCAAATGTCGAAATGTGTGTGCATACAATGGAATAGGATGTAACTATCAAAAGGATGGAATCTTGCAGTTTGTGTCAACTTGTATGAAACTGGATAGCATCATGTTAAGTGAAATAAGTGTTAAGAAAAAAATGACTAGATAATCTCAGTTATGTGTGGTAAAGAACAATAACTGATGAGAAAAGTACTCTGATTCTTTGAATACATAACTATAATTTTTAAGCAGTGTTTTATTGGGGGCGGTTGGAATGCAGGAGCATGAAGATTGCTTGCATTGGTAATTTTGGAATACTATTATATTGTTTTGATAGTAAAGTCAATAACTTTGGATATAATTAAATTATTAATTTTTATTTATCAGTAATTATGCATTAGTTACTAAATGTATAAAATATAATTGGGGATGTAACAATGCAAATGAGGAAAGTGCTTCAAATAAGGTTATTTGATTGCATATTAAGGTAAACAGATAATTCTGATTTTCTTTTTTTTTTTCTATAAGTAAGTATTTGTGTATGGACTGAAAAAAATCACAAGACTTATAAAAAGCATTTATTTAGAAAGGTCAAATTTTTATGGGAGAGATAATGTTAGGACTAAATTTTATAATATACACATTGAATTCTGTCCTTTAAGAACAGTTTTTTAAAAAATAAACAGTCCCTGACTCTCATTTTTGTCATGATATCATGTAGATATAATATCCATTAACTGACATCACTCATATTATTCTTTTGGACTTAGAAAATTATTGTGACAAGTAGAATTTATAAAGAGAAAATTGAATATAACATTCTCATTTGACTAATTTCCCATAATTGATTCCAGGTAAGTTTTGCTTCCCTCATTAAATTCCAAGGATGTCCACATGTCCTTGTCAAATGTTACATTAATCATTTGAAGAGTGTATTCTTTCTGTTGCATTTCAATTGAACATATGTAAGGAATGATATGCTCTAAACTGCAGAATGTGTTTTTTTAACATTCGAAGGAAGCTCTGAGATTCTATGTTTATGTCATATCATATTGTTGGCCTTCATACCCATTATTATTATATGTTTATTTCTATACTAATTACTAAGTTTACTTTTGACATCTGTAGGCTTAAAATATTAAACTTGTTGTGTAACAACTGTGAGAAGAAATACTCTGACACTTGAGTAAGAAATATAAACATAAAATTGTCTATTTTATATACACACAACAGAAAGTAAGCTTTGCATCCTTATATCTATACATATATCTTATACCAACATTTAGTATTCATTTAGATGGGCTATGCATTTCATAAGTACTTTCTAAAACATATTTTCTCACACAATGTTTATTTTACAACTATAAAACCTTGAGTAATGATAAACTATGTGAAGTCTATTATGTAATATTTTTGCATTTTTAATGTAATGAGTAATTCAAATATACATAATTCTAATTCATATGTTTTTTTTTGTTTGTTTGGGTTTTCTTTTGGGGGGTGGTCATAACCAGATATACTCAGGGGTTATTGCAGGCTCTGTACTCAGAAATCACTCCTGGCACGCTTGGGGGACTATATGAGATGCTGGGGGTAGAATCCAGTCTGTCCCAGGTCAGTTGCATGCAAGGCAAACGCCCTACTAAAGTGTTATCACACCAGCCCTAAATTTCTATAATTTTAAAAGCACTTGGGTAGCTTTGCTAGCGTTTCACACCAGTAGATGCTTAAGTAAAAAGTCAACAATATTGAGCCAGATTGGAAAAAGACCTTTTTCAAGCAAATCCTGTACTAAATATAAGAGTTACTTCCCTAGGTCATATTTAGACTTAACTATATTAACTTGAATATATTACTTCTTTAAAATGTATGGTCTGTCACTATTTACTAATTTCACAAAATATTTCTCCTGAGTTTTCATTTCACTAGAACAATGCTCTTTAAAGTGTACCAAACACCAAGATTTTAAGTGTGTATTTTTTATACATCTAATAGATCTAATTTCATCTAATTCCATTAAAAATAATTTTCAAAATACACTATAGTGAAAAATTCCAGTTCAAGAATTATTTGCTGGGACAGACAGTATTGCACATAGAGCACTTGCCTTCAAGAGTGCCAACTCTGGTTCAAAAACCAAAAGAGAAACACACAGAAAATTAATTTGATTATAAATTTAAATTATATCTATCCAAACACAAAACAAAATAAGAGCAAAATCTCATTGTCATGAAGAAGCTTGAAATCTATCAGTGAACGCGATACTTAAATATATGAGATGGATCACTCCACAGCACAGGATGAGCAACTGTTGAATTTTATAAATATAAATGAACTCCATTTACATTGTAAGGGTTTCAATCCTCTATCATGAATTAAAACCAATAAAAACAACAAAAACAAACAAATTAAAAAAAACTAGTAGAGGCCAAAGAGATAGTACAGCTGGTAGGAATTTGCATTTTATTCATTCAACCCTATTTTGTCCCATGCATTTACTATTGTCCCCTGAGCACCACCAGGAGTTATTCCTGAGTGAAGAGCCAGGAGTAACCCAGGAGTAACTCATATGGTCCAAACAAAACAAACCAAAAGAAAATTACTACAAACCATTATATGAGAAATATGAATTATATAAAATATGACTATGTAACCTATCCACTCAAGTTAAATTTTTAAAAAATTGCAGAGCTAGAATGACTAGAAAAAAAGAATTATTTCTACAATAATTCTCAAGTATCACCCACATTCATGATTTCTAGGGGAAAAAACACCACAAGAAACAAAAAATAATATGTAAATCCTACAAAGAATCATATTTTTATCTTACCAGATCTCTCCTAGAGAAGGGGAAGATGCCAAAATATGCATGCATGATAAAACTTTCTAAAGATATTAATAATGAACAAACACTGAAAACAAATTTTGTATGAAGCAAAAATATTAATTGGGATTAGAAATTTATTACCCACTAGGGAGAGTACTATGAACACCCACTTAACTGAGCTCACTTACTTTTTACCCAATATACGAAACAGAGATCTTACTACTGACCTCATAAGATTGCTGTGAAGATTAAATATATATTCAGTTCGCTGGTTCCCCAGTGCACAATAAGCCCTCTCTCTATTAGCCATTATGTAAGTATTTATTTGTTGCTATAATTAATGGTGCCAGGGACCAAACCCAAGACCTCAAAGATACAAGTCATCTATAAAAGAGCTACACCCCCAGTTTATGGAGGTATTCTAAATTAGTAATAAAGAGAGTGACAAAAGAACCATAATTTGTCAAAGAAATGTTTCTTGGAAGGAAAAATTGTTCACATTTCTCATGTTATGCAATGGTGCAAATCAAATCTTTTAAACCAATTTTTTTTTGTGTGTGGTTTTTGGGTCACACCCGGCAGTGCTCAGGGGTTACTCCTGGCTCCATGCTCAGAAACTGCTCCTGGCAGGCACGGGGGACCATATGGGGCACCGGGATTGAACCGATGACCTTTTGCATGAAAGGCAAACGCCTTACCTCCATGTTATCTCCCGGGCCAATTGTTTTTAAGGTAACACATTTAGAAGACTAACTGTATTAGACTACTTGTATTTAACTTTACTTTTTTATTGGGGGTATGGGTGAGCCACACCTGTACGTTCTGTACTCAGGGTCCACTTCCATTGCCCACATTACAGGTGATACTGGGAGATCGAAGTAAATTTGGCTGCATTTTAGGTACTTAACCTCCTTGCTATCTGGACCCTAAATAATCTATAATATCAAAACATTATTTAAACAAGTTATTCAAACTATGTTAAACATCTTATTTGTGAACTTCCCCAGACTAGAAATAATCATGTTGATGTTATAAATTTTTATAAATAATTTCTTGATAAAAGCTACAGAGAAACTAAGGGCAATTTAGAAATATACTTATTACCAATAGCTATTATTCCTAAAATTATTGACATTTTTTTTGGGGGGGCACACCTGGTGACTCTCAGGAGTTAGTCCTGGCTATGCGCTCAGAAATCTCTCCTGGCTTGGGGGACCATATGGAACACTGATGATCGAACCCAGGTCTGTCCTGGGTCAGCCACCTGCAAAGCAAACGCTCTACTGCTACGCTACCTCTCAGGCCCCTTATTGACATATTTTAAGAGCTCTTTGGACTGATGATAATTTACTGAGTCAGATGATTCGAATTATCCATATATTCCCCTTGGTTTTATTCATTTTTTAAGGTTGTGGGGGTAATGGGAATGGCTTTTTCTAGCCCATAAGTCAGCCCAAGGCAACACTTTGAATATTTTCAGCCTACATTATAGAATTAGCTGTATATAGTTCAGTTGTAGCAAGTCCTGATACCCAGGTGTTTTCAGACAATCTAAAGTCCTGTGTTCTCATTTTTCTGAGCATTATGCAAACTTATAACTTAAATAGAAATAAAAATAATTTAAAAGATAGAGATGGCCAATGATAATACAGGGGGCAAAATTCTTGCCTTGCAAGCAAACAAACCCAGGTTTGATTCCTTAGACCCAGAGCCTTACCAGGAATGATACATGAATTGAGTTAGGAGTGAGCTCTTATCAACAAGAGATAAACCTACTGCTAATCCCCGCCCCACAAAAGAGACATAGACAAGTGGGTAATAGATCCTTTTGTACATATATAAAATATATGACTAGAAGTCAGCCTTAAAAGGACCACTGAACTCATTGTATGTCATATGAGCATCAGTAATTTGATTGGGTACCTAAATCACATTTATTTGACACCCAGGCCTCCAGTTTGAACTGTAAAATTACCATCAACTGGGTGACTTAAACAACAGGATTTCCTTTCTCACACATCTGAAGGCTGAGTATTCTAAGAACAAGGTGCTAGTTGATTTGATGAAGGTTGAAAACCTGGTATGAGTTTGCTTTTCACTATCTCCTTGTAGTAATCCCCCAGGGCAGGGCAGTGAGACTTTAAGCTCTTTCAAGTGTCCTCTCAAAAGGGCAATAACCCCATTATCAAGACTCCACCCTCTTAAACTAATTACCTTAACAAGGACCTTGCTCCTAATATCACCTCTCAGGCAATTAGGATTTCAACAAGTGAAGGGAGATCTTCATTCCCCAACAATGACTTTAATTCTCTTTTAAGCTAAGACTTCATTGTTAAGGAGTTTAGGAACTTTGAACTGCTTAGTTATAGGTCTTTTACTTTCAATAGATAACTTGTGCTTCTAGACATGGATTTCTGATACTTGATTTGGTAGCTCTTGTTTTATTGAATTGTGATGAAAAACAAAAATAATTAATTACTTGTCTGTGTGTCATGTCAAATATTGTAAAAATAAATTACCAAGAGACTTCCATAAAATGTGTACTGATTATGAACTCAGATTTAATATATTTTGTCAGTTGGACCAATAGCACACCAGTTCAAGAGTCCAGAGTGCATGCTGTGAATTAAGGGAATCAGAATTCCATTCCTAGGCAGCACATTTTCCACTCTCCAACTTTCTCTTCATTATTCACTTTCCATAGTCAGAAACAGCCACCAGCAACAGTACTGGGAGCAACACCCTTGTCCACCTCTCCAGCACCTCTGGGGATAGCCCCAATTAAAGCAAAATACCTTATACATCACTTATCACCAAAGGACTTTTTCATTAGGGTACCTAGTTTGGAGAATTCCAGATATCAAGAAAATTATGAGGCAAAATAAAGATAACTATCATTCTTTAAAAACACTTGACAATGTTATTTGATCTCCTTGCCTTTCTAGGATCAGTCACTGCAATTCATTCAAGTATTTCCCTAATCTACATCTAAGAGTTGTGGTCTAATGGGGAACTGGAAGATAGTAAATACAATGGAACAATTTGACACTCTCAAAGGCATCTATTAGCAAACAACTGCTAAGTCTTTAAGGGTTTCAGAGAAAGACTCTTAAATCTTAGCATTTTCAGAAAGGAAAAGGGATCTATTACATTTTTACAAGACTTTTATTTTATATGTACACCAAAAGAAAATCATATTTCTATGTTTTTACATATTTGACCCAGAAAATGTTCTTTATTAAACTTTTTTTCAATATGTAGATAAACTTAAATTGTGCAACATATAGACTAAATAAGGTTTCTATCTCCCTCTCTCTGCATCATTCTTAAAGTATCAAGTGCAGAACAATATTATTGTTTAACTAAATAAAATAAAGAATTAATTAGTATTTCATCTGGGCAACTCAGCCTCCCTCTTTAGTCTTAATAATCATTTTCCCCACCCAATATTGTAAATGCTGCATCTCTTTGAAATCTTGTTTTGATTTCCCCAAGTCAATGGAGACTGCAACTGGTTCAGACATATAAAATCCAGTTAAGTGCAGATGATCAGATCATGACTCAGAAATTTTTAGCCATTATCCAAATAAATATTATAGTATATGGTTCATGTATACATTATTCATCATATGTTACAGACATTCTGTTTGATAGTAGGATACAGTTTTTCTCATCTTGCACATCACTAATTCATTTTTTCTTCTTAATTCTTATTGCATTTAAAAATGTCATACGTTGGGGCTGGAAAGATTGCACAGTGGTAGGACGTTTGCCTTGCAATCTGCCAACCCAGGACTGACATTGATTCAAGTCCCGGCATCCGATATGGTCCTCTAAGCCTTCCAGGAGCGATTTCTGAACAGAGTCCCAGGAGTAACCCCTGAGCACCGCCAGGTGTGGCCCCAAAACAAAAACAAAAACAAAATGTCATATGTAAACTATTTTAAATCTTAAAACTATACTATTTGCGTCAAGTTAAAAATCCTAGTAAGTACTTCCATTGTAATAATTCATGTACCAGCAACTAACATTTGACAAATAATATTAAACATTCTTAAATAGATAAAAATTATACATATGATAATCATTTTCCAGAAGGAAAAAATGAAGTGTGCTATATAGTATAGCTTATATATAAATAGGAGTATGTGATGATAGTTCTCATTTAGATACTTGTAGTAAAAATAACTGGTTATGGGGCCAGAGTGGTGGCGCAGGGCATAAAGTGGCTGCCTTTCACACGCTAGCCTAGGACGGACTGTGGTTCGATCCCCTGGCATCCCATATGTCCCCCAAGTCAGAAGTGATTTCTGAGCGCATAGTCAAGAGTAACCCCTGAGCATCACCGGGAGTGGCCAAACATAAATAAATAACTGGCTATATGTACACCTACATATGGTCATATTTAATCTGTACTGTCAACCAGAACCAAGGCCAACATTTTTCATTTTTGAAGGCTGTATTAAGAATGAACTACAAAGAAGGGAACACTTGGGATTTCACTCCTCTCTAAAAAGTATTGCTTCTGATTAGCAATCTCAGATATGACAAATTTCAATGAAATAACATGAGGAGACTTTCTGCTGTGTAAAGATTGACGTAAGTATGAATCACAGAATCTTTTGGAATGGTTCAAAACTTTGAATAGAACAAGCTACAATAAAAGTCAGTGACTTAAAAAACGTTGGTCACCTGCTGTTGAAGCACAGAAACTGTACTCACACACTAAAGCCACAGCCATGCAAATGGCCCACTACTTCACTACTAATCTCTGCAAACTTCAAGCTGATAAAAATTTTAGGTTACAAAGGCTTTTGTGTTGAAAACTCTGGGTTCTTTTCAGAATGGGGTCCCTCAATTCTTCCAGTCTTCCATTACCATATGCACAGCTATGTAAATAATTATCTATCTTCATAGATTCACAACTATTCTCGGAAGGGCTGCAAGTCAAGCCATGCTGCTAAAACTCATTAGTCCAATCCTGGAATTTTTGGAAGGTCATTCTGCATACCTCCAAATTTACAGAACTAACAGTCTACTAGGAATACACAATCTAGGTGGAAACCATCATAGAAGACAACTAAACATCATAAACAAAAACAATAACACAGAAGGCCCAACTACCTACCCACAGCTTAGTACATCCTCAAGCAAATAATTTAATGACCCTATTATGGATCTAATGCTATTCACAAATTTTCTTATTTTAAAGTATTATCAATAATTACATTATTAATTTTGTTTTAACAAGCAATGTAAAATAAGTTATTTTGTACCTGCTAAGGGTACAGGGCAATAATATGACAACAATAGTGGAGAGGAGATCACTCTGGTGGTGGTATTGGTAATGGATATTTAAATGTTCAAATTTACTTTATTAGAAATAACTTTGTAAAGATAAATAAAGTTTAGATAAAGTTTAAATAAAGTAAATAAATAAAAATAAATAAACAGTAAGATTAAAAAGTATAAAAATAATTTGGTCATTTGCAGTTTTCTAGTATTTCTAGGATTCTTTTTTTGGTGAGAATAAAAATCATATTCATATAAATATATTTATGTAATTATACATATATTATATACATTTATTTCTACAGCAACATCAGGGATATATCCTTTGAAAACTAGATGTTATGATATCTATACTACTCACATAGTTATGTTTTTTAAAACTCAAGTAACTTCAAATAACCTTAAGTAATTAATAAAACCACACATTTTACAAATTTTTAGCAATCATTTTTATATTAAATCTAAATATCAGAATATTGTAAAAGCCAACAATTTACTACTGTCTTCAAAAGATCAAATCTATCCTCTTCACAAAATACCAGTAACTATTTTATTTATTCATCAGTTCTTGTTATTATGGAATAAAGTGACTAGATAAGTATGTTGCTTTACCTTGTTTAACTAATGATAGCAAGTGAAATTGACAAGATTAAGACAAATGACATGATGTACATTTGCTGACTAACTAATTGAAAATTTAAGCTATCCATCCTCATTGGCAGTTGGCCGACTCTAAGTCCACCTTTGTATTTGAGATATTCAACAGCAATCTAATCATGGCAGAGTCTAATAGGATAGTTGTATTTCTGGAAGGCAGCACTGCAACTTAATGATCTTCAACTCATCTGAATAAACACATGTGTTAAAGTATAGTAAGTGAAAAAAAATCAATGATTTTGCATAATTTCATTAAACTTGCCTTTAGAGGCAATAATAACTACAATAGTAACATAATTTTTAGAGATAAAATTGCTTTATGTATTCTTACAAAATCATCATATTATCAGTGATTTGTGATCTTAAAACTTTAAATCATTTTTTCATTTTACATAATAGAATTCCAAAGCACATTAAAGGTGATATTTGTTAGAGGAATAAAGAAATAGAAATGTGGCTCGTTTGTAATTTTTATACAAACTTTAAACATTTTCTTCCTTTAAGTACTTAAAGGAAAAATACAATATATAGCATTATCCCTTAAAATATCAAAATAAAAATACTCAGTAGATTCAAATAACAGATATGATGAAATCCTCAAAATGTTAACTTGATAGTAGATTGATGCAATTAAATGGAAAACATTTTTTTTAATTTTCAGATGTAGTTTGAAACCTTATTGATATATTTGAAAACTGAGCATTTTCTTGATAATTGGAATGTTCTAAAAGTTAAATTCTTGCAAAATGTCAACTTAGCGAAACTTTAGCATACTACAAAAAATGGATTTGGTCAGGGGGTTGAGTAAGAGTGTCATAGTACTGAAAAAAATGTCAGCACTTTCAAAGTTGTAGCTTTTGGTATCTTATGCTTAAGGAAGTGTAAGACAATTGATGCACAATAGAATTCATCAAATTATAGTAAAATACAAGCAGTGACAGATTAATGTATTATATAGCAATATCACATGCTATTATTACAAATGCTTTAACATATTACATTCCTTTAATAATTCTAATACCTAAGCACTAATTAATATTATGATTATAAAAACAAGTAATTATATGTTAATAATTGAGCATGTTATTAGTAGAATTTGATAATAAATTATAAGAAAATATATAAAACTCAATTAAATCTTTTTATTCTTATTTATTATAATTTCACTACTCTTTGAAAGCATAAATCTCCTACTCCCTCCAAATGTTCAATTTTTAATAAAGGAACATCTGTTTTAGGGATGAGAATATGCTACCTGCTGTTCCCCCACCCCTCTGGGAAAGTAAAAGTAAGCAGTTATTCAACATCATTTTTGTTATCCTAGTAACAGCTGTGGTTGTTAAAGGGGTAAAGTAGAAGAAATTAAAAATGAGATTATATGAACAACATGTATAGAGTCCAATCTAGAATATATTCAAGTACATTGATATGAATCTATCCAAATGTAAAATTAGACTACAGCCATCCTACATTGGGAGGGATTATGAGAAGAACAAATATTGGATTAGGTGATAAATTATTACTTCATATGTGTTTATAATATATTATAATAGTTACATTAACCATCAACGAAAGTCTTTACCTCCTTAGCTTTATTTTGTGATGTAAATTCTATAATGTATAATAGTCTTTAATATTGAAGAAAAAGTATTGAGTTTTATCTATTTTGGGGGGCCACATATTGGGCCTCATCATGAAATTTCAGAACTTATTTTGATCCTCTTAGGAATTGTGTCTGCTGTACTCACGGGCCCTATTGTGGTTCTGTGTCCTTTTTCAGCCTTATGCAAGACAAACACCTTATCTGTTGTTCCATATCTCCAGCCCTGGTATTCAATTTAGATGATATACTAAGAACTTGTTGATACCCTGGTATTAATATTATTGTACTGATGTCCCCTCCTCCCAAATAAAAAATTTCTTTAAGGCTTAAATATAACAATAATAACTATTAAAAGCCAATCATCCAGGTACTCTTGGTATATTATTCTTGTTGTATTATTGTTGCTGCTGCTGTTATTTTTAGAGGCCTTAAACACTTGCAGTGCTCTTTAAAATATAGAAAAGATATGAGAGTACAGAAAAAGTTTATTAGTTCAAGGAAGAAGAGTTTTAATGTAGCCTATTCATTGTATTCTCAAAACACATCTTTCTGAAATATTTGGAGAAACAAAGGAATAAAACTCTTTTGAATACAAAATGGGATATTGTAATATTTGCTGTATTAGCTTCCTAACTACACTACAAAAATATGTTCCTGTTGGATTTCTTTTAATAGCAGTTCAATATTTCAACCTTCTTTTAACTGGTGTTTCTGCTTCCCTTTATTATCCTTAATATATTCCACAGAGAGTTTTCTTTTACTTTAAGAATAGGGAAGCAACCGGCCAACGGCATCTTCCTCCCAGAAGTCATTGCTGTGAAAACCTGCACACTAATCAGAAGTGGGTCAAATGGTCTTCACATGAAAGCATCTAACAAGGTCCCCGAGGAGGCCCCTCTAAGTGGCGGCAGAAAAAAAAGCATGATTGCTTTTTTATGGACGGTGGATGCTGGCTTCCATTGGCCCATTTTAAGGTACAGACACTTTCTGCTTTGAAGTTTCAATAATCACAGTTGCTTTTGAAAGACTATTATGGTGTTGTTGGAAACAAATTCCCTGAGATTTGGGATCAGAAGCATATATACACGAGAAGCTTACATACACAAAAGGCAACACACATAAAACCAACATTTTTTTTCTTTTTCTCTCACTGATTGGACAAATAAACACTTGTAACTTTTCATTCCTCAGTTTCTACTAGTATATCTTTAAGCTGATGGAGTTCAATAAAGAATTCATTACATTTTAATAATTTAGCATAAATATTTATGCATATATGATCTATTTTAGATTTTAACAAACTGGCATATATTTATATGCTATATAAATATATTTTATTATAAATATATATTTATATACTATGTAAGAACTTGATATATTAAGCTAAATATCTGTACGTAAGAAAAAAACCAAACTGTTCAAATTATATATAAAATAGATGGTACAAGAATAGCAAATTAAGGAATATTAAACAGAAACACTAGCATTCTGTGGGGCAAAGGTGGGAGATATGGGACACATGCTGGAAAAAAGGGGTGGAGGGAACACAATTCTGGTGGTGGGAATAATGACCCTGATTCATTGTCACTATGTACCTTAAATATTACTGTTATACATTTGTTATTCACTTTGGTCACAAAAAATTATCAAAAAAATAGTAGACCACTAAAAAAAAAGATTATGATACTCACATAATTAAATGTAAACTGTATTGATACAGTAAACTTTCTCCAAATGACTATTCTTAACTATTTCAAACTGTGCTGTCCTTCACACAAGAGGTCTCATTAGGAAATTATCATGGAAAAGATTTCCATACAATATAATTATTACTTTATACTCTGTGCTGTCACTCTGGTCCTCTCATTGAAAAATTGATTCATAGAATTGTTGAGTATTTACTTTGTGTGTGTCTTTGTGAGTTTCTAGTGACGGCATTTTTTTATCTACTTTTGAATGGCAACATTTAATCACACAAGGTGAAATGGGATTTTTAGCTCTAAGTCAGTGTTCTTGAAGCTTTAGCTATTAAACAGTTATTAACCAGTTCTGAGCATTCTGAATAAGATTTAAAAACAGATATACAAGATTAAATACATATTTCCATTCAAAAATAAATAAACAATGTTGCTACTATGCTCTTTATACCTACATAGATAAAAGGAAATTGAAAAGGCACATTGATATATTCAATTTTTCCATGTAAAATAAATAAAAATATGCTTAATGTAATTAAAAAATTGAACAAATTTATAAATATATAACTTTAAAAATATATAATAATAATACCAAATGTATTACTGACATGCTTTGAAATATTGATTGAAAAGATGTTTTTAATACATAAATAAAATGCTTTACTAATATTAATTTTAAATGTAAAATGGCTATAAAAATCTTTGGTGATTTATGAATACATTTCTAATATCAGCACAAAACAGTGAGAAAGGTCAAGATTTAGTGGCATCACAAACTTGTTTTGTTCAAGATTTACTTTGCACATATAACATAAAACATACCAAAAGTCATAATACTTCTGCAAATTCAGAAAAACAAACGACAAAGGGGTAACCTCCTTTAGGAATAAAAAAATACTACTATGTTTAAATCCCACAAAATTAATGTTTAGCTCAAGGATTTGCTGTTCATCTCAGAACCCCTCAAGCCTAAGGCAGGATTAGGTCAGACTCATGTTCGAACAACTGGAGGAAATCAATGGATTTCACTTTATTAATAATTAAACAGCTAATGCAGACTGGCAAGTGATTAAAAATGTGTAGAACACATATTTATTACTACAATCTCAAATACCTTCACAATATATAATTTAAAATTGGGCCACCAAGATTGAGGTAATGGAAAAGAAGAACAAGGGAACACAAAGAGGCAAGAATTTCTGTGTGCACTGCGTAGGTCGTAGCAAAGTTCTGCCTATACCTTGACAAGTGATTTCCTAACTAACTAATTTGGAGATGTGAGAAAAAACTGCATTACTGTTGCAACTTATTTGTCATCCATAACTAAATTAATCCCTATTAGGTTTTGTCAAGGGTGGCAGAAACTAAGTTTGCACAAGATGCAACATTAAAGCTCTTCTGACAGTAAGTTAAATTTCATAGATTCAAAAGGAGTCAATTAGTTATACATTTTAAACCAAACTAAAAAATTTATTTCTAAAATACTCATTATATTTCCACTAGGCGTTTCAGTATTATTCAAGTAAAAAAATATATATATACATAGATATGCTGCCATTCAAAAATGACAACCTTTAATTTGACATCAAAGCTTCCTACTTTGACTTTTCTTATTTCACACTGCAATTTCTTCTATAGATAAAAATTTATTTTGCATAGCCTAGCTAAAATCAAGTTTTGAAATAGAAAATTTCCAGAGGTTGGAAAGTCTATGGAAAACAGTTCTCACAAAATAGAAGATATTATAAGATACACAAAAATACCTATACTTCTCATCTTATAAAAAGGTGTCTTTTTATCTCTATATAAATCATAAAATTTCAATTCATCAAACTCTAGTGGAAATACAGATTAGAGCAAAACTAAAGTCATGGGGAACTTCCTTTGAAGTTTCTTCTTAAAATACTAGTATGATACTTGTCATTATAAAATATTAAATCATAGAAACAAAATCACATTTTTTGTTTGTTTTTTGGGTCACACCCAGCAGCACTCAGAGGTTACTCCTGGCACTATGCTCAGAAGTCACTCCTGGCAGGCTCAGGTGACTATATAGGATGCCAGGATTCAAACCACTGACCTTCTGCATGCAAGACAAACACCTTACCTCCATGCTCTCTCTGGTCCCCCCCAAAAATCACATTTATTTTTTTATAAATTCATAGAATCCTGAACTTCAAGAGAGAAAATTATTCTAGAAAGTGGGGTTGATATTTATGGGTATATAACTTGAAGGACTACTTGGAATTTTAAGGGTTTGGTAAAAAATTGAAGAGTATTTTGGGGATTAGACTCCCCAAATGTACACTTAATCTACCTATAGGATAAGATTCTAATGAGAAATGGAAACTCGACAGATTTACTAAATGTGAGGTTATTGGTAAATCAGTTAATGATTTTCTTTGGATATTACACTGAATATAATGTTTGCAGGAATAATGGATATTGCAGATTGTCCAATGTCTATGTGAAAGTTTTATCCAGACTGACTGAAGAAATATACTTATTTCCTCTTTTTCTATCACATTCTGGGGTCTTTACTGTTTTTATTTGGAAGTTTGGAACCACATCCAGTAGCAATCTGTGCCTATGCCAGGCTCTGTGTAAACCAGGGTGGTCATGTGCAAGGCCTTGAACACTACATTCTGATATTTTTTCTGGCCCCTATTTTACATATTAGATGTAGATATCATAGAACAAGAAGAGAACCTAAGCAAGTGTCTAGAACTTTACAACAAATATTTTCTTGGAGAAATTTTGACAATTTTGACAATTTACACATTCTATATATTCAGGTAAACTAGTAAATCAGATATATTTAAAAGCACTCAGCTGATGGGGAAAAGGGACCATGAGATTTTCTCTTACTAACATTATCTCAGAGATCCCACTAGTTCAGCCCAAGGCATAATCTGAAAACAAACAAAAAAAAAACAAACAAAACAAAACAACCAACAAAGCACTTTCTCTTCATAGGTTTAGCTCACTGTAATGTTTTATGCACCAAAGGTTAAAAAGACACAATTTTAAATTTTTCTTTGATTTCTTACCAAGAAATATATTTGGTGTTCTAAAGATGAAAGCAATAGTAAAGCCCAAATATCTAATAACTTAAAAAGTCTATCTCTGATAAAAGAGATAGAAGAGAGAAAATCAACAATATATATAACAACATAGGGCTTGAGGAGCTTCCCATGCACCCGACTGTCCATGGTTACAGCATATACGGTCCCCACGCACTATTAGAGATCAGTTCTGAACACAGTGCAGAAACATTCCCTGAGAACTAACAAGTACAGTTCAAACTCCCTCTCGACCACCCACAAAAGTCAGTAGTTTAGATCAAATTTAGAACAATTGAAAGGATGAATTAAAAGAAAAAAAGTGTAAAGCAGGAAATATACAATATACATTTACTATATCATCATACGGAAGGGGAAGGAAAAAGCATAGGTGGAAAGGAAGAAAGCTGTCTCCTTTGTTTTTGGACCACCATCAGCATTGCTCCTGGTTGAGTGCTCAGAATTTACTCCTGGCAGACTTGAAAAACTCTATGGAATTCTGGAGATCCACTCCAGGACAGCTATGTGCAAGGAAAATTATTTTCCCCTGTAGTTTTGCCCTGACTTTGGCGGAAAGTTTTAACAATGTGTGCAATTTAAATTAGAAAGAAAACTCCTTATCTCTAGGCCTCAAGAAATATTTCCATTTAGAATAACAATAATAATACATTTCCAATTAGAATAAATGCATAGTAGCAAGATTAATGTTCCTGTAAATTTACATTGCAGGACATTGTTTCATGCTTTTGTTTCTTTCTGTGTTTTTTTTTATCTTACTTTGCTGTTCTTGCTAGATTTCTTGCTTTTAGATGGAAGAATAGGAATGAAGTCATAGGAAAATCTCTATACTAAGAATTCTTGAGTTTGAACTATCATTCTCTTTTCCAACATTAAATCATCTGATCATGAGGGAAGGTGATGTATTCACTGTTATATGACTGGAGAACATATCCAGTAACTGGTATGAAAATAAGTGAATAAATATTGAATACTTGATGACGAATGTGTGTGTGTGTGTGTGTGTGTGTGTGTGCGCGCGTGTGTGAAATTGTGTTATTTTATTTAAGTACTCAATTGAAAAGCCTTTCAAAACCTGCCTACATTAAATTTCCCAACGTAGAGGTATCAGGAAGAAGGACTTCCTCAAATCTATTAAGGCAAATGACTGTATATATATATATATATATATATATATATATATATATATATAATATTTTATCTTTACTCCACCCTACTTTAAAGATATTTATCTTTAGGTGCATTTTCTCCAACCATGGATTTACATTAAATGTATGAAAGACCTCAATATCAGACTTGTGCATATATAAACTGTTGGAAAGCAATGGTAGCAATTTCCGTGAAACTGGCATCAAAGGTGTCTTCTAGAAATGAGCTCAGGGACCAAGAAAACCAAAGTGAACAGTATTGGGACTAAAGAAACTGATAATTTATTAGAACCTGATAAACTGTATGATAAAATAAATGATGCTAAAGTCAAATGACAATCTATTGAGTGTCAGGGAATACTCTCATATTTCACACTCAACAAAGAAATTATATCCAGGTAGATTAAATATTCACAAAATTCAACAACTAAATAATAATCCCCATCAAAAATAGGAGGGAGAGGAGATGGATACTTTCTCAAACATGGCAAAAATATGGCTAACAGGTATACAAAAAAGGTGTTCATCATCATGAATTATCAAGCAAAAGAAAATAAAAGGATAATGAGAAATCACTTCATGCCAGTAAGAATAATTTATATGAAAAAGTGTTAGTGAAGGATGTGTTAAAATAGGAACTCATGTTGTTTGCCTTAGCTTTTGGGGAATAATAGGAAGGCGACTTCTCAAAATACTAAAAACAGAACTTGTATCTAACCCCGAAATTCCTATCCTGACTTCTATCCTTATAACTCAAAAACATTAATCATTAAGCTTATAAGAACATAATGGTCTCTGCATGTTATATATAATAGTCAAGAGCTAGAAATAATCCAAGCATGTTTCTAGCATGAGAATGGATGAAATCTTACATTTCACTGCAATTTGGATGAAACTCGAAGGTATCATACTAATAAAATAAGTCAAAAGAGAAAAATAGAAGATAATCTTGTTCAAATATAATGCATATAGAAATTAAGTAAGGGAATAAAAGACAATGTATAATGGACACATATCTTGATAATTCTTACAAAAGAGCAGAGTTGCTTTCCAAAGGTAAAGTAAAAGAGAAAGAACCTTTGTGGTTGATTGTAGTGCAGTAGCATAAAACAATAATATCAATACTGTTATAACCAATGGCACCTCAATAAAAAGGATTGAAAAGCATGAAGTTATAATAGCAGCATTTAAAACTTTAAAATGTTACATCAATGGCAGATAAATGAATATTAAATGATTTTAAATCATTTTTTAAATGATAATTGTGAATTTTTGAACAACAGAACATAACATTTAAAATATAGATACTCTGAAAAGGGCTGGAGCAATAGCACAGCGGTAGGGGGTTTAAGCGCCTTGCATGCAGACAGCACAGGATGCACCCTGATTAGATTCCCGTCATCCCCTATGTTTCCCAAAGCTTTTTTTGAGCCAGGAGTAACCTCTGAGCGTTGCCAGGTATGACCCCCCCACAAAAAAAAAAGAAAAAAGAGAGAAAGAGAGACAGAGAGACAGAGAGTGATAGAGACAGAGACAGACGAGAGAGATAAAGAGATAAACAAACAGCAAATTCATATTTTAAGTTAGGGGGCTAGAGAAATAGCATAGGAGCAGGGGGTTTGTTTTGCAAGCCGCTGACTTAGGATGGACCTGGGTTCGGATCACAGAATCCCATATGGTCCCTCAAAAAAACAAAATAAATAAATACAAATAAAAAAAAACAAATTAGAGTCTGGATTTTTGTAAAAAATAGACTTTCTTTTGCCAGAGACTATGAACTGGAATGAGTTAACAATGCAATGAGTCCAATAGCTTTGAAACTGTGAAACTTTTTGGAGTTAAAGGTAGAGAAAAAAAATACTAAAATATTTCTGTCAATAAAATGTCCAGTGCTTTTCTCCATTATAATATTTCAAACTCTCATAACTAAACTTCTAAATATTTACAATACTTAATAATCTAGGATTATGCAAAATAAGTTTTAAGAATGGAATTTGTTCACTTATTATTGTATGCTTAAAATGATATTTCCACTTGAGTGAAGTAGAATTCTGGTGAAGAGAATAGTGTGGAATGTTTTCTGTACCTTATATGCTTTATTTTCTCTTATCCATAATTATGTTTTTAATGGTTCTATTAAACTTGTGAATTCTTAAGCATACAGATCAATCTAAAATTTTTTTTGTTTTGTTTTTGGGTCACACCCGGCAGTGCTCAGGGGTTTCTCCTGGCTCCATGCTCAGAAATTGCTCCTGGCAGGCACGGGGGACCATATAGGGCACCGGGATTCGAACCGATGACCTTTTGCATGAAAGGCAAACGCCTTACCTCCATGCTATCTCCTGGGCCCCCAGATCAATCTAAAATTTTAATAAATAAATATTTCCTGCCCATACCTAGGTTCAATTTATTTCACATAAATTTCTCTAAGTCAACCATCATGCCATTTTTCAACCACTAGGAAATAAGACCAATATCTGAGCACTCTTTATTTTATTTTAATAGGTATTTGCTTGTTGGTATGATTATAAATATACAGCTCTACCAGGAATTTTCATTTCTTCATAAAGCATAACAGACAAATACTAGTTTGGATACTTAATGAATATTACTAATTTAAGAGAACAAATATTACAAGTTTAAAAATAAAATTTCTTGGGCAATTCAATTTTTTTCCAGATAAATAATTATGTCACCAAGACATCGAGTTTCACCTTCCCTTCCTCCACCCAAATCAGAATATTTCTGTGATGAATTTATTCTTGTTTAAAAATAAATGGATGGAAAGCGAACAATCCAAGCAAAACAAAACAATAGCAAAAATAAAGAAAAATCACATGAGAGGGGTTGCTTAAGCATTCACATATGTGAGTTCATGCAAATGAAATTTTCTGAGATTTTCTGATTATGTTGACAAGTATGCTTGCCTGAAGTCATTTTTCTTTTTCAGAATCTAAGCATTCACAAATATCTAAACTTGTGATCATCTA